>CM075816.1:46848020-47085749 GCA_037975025.1 Excoecaria agallocha
TCTCTTCTTTGGTCATTGCTCTTCATCGCTATTAACTAGTAAGCAATCATTTCCTTCTTCTTTGACTTCTCTTCTCATTTTTAGATCTAATTTCTTTTATCTATTTGTTTTACTTTCGTGTTTTGTTACTTGATTTTTCTTCCATTTGTTACATTTCTTCTTTCATTTTCTTTTCTTTTTTTCTAACATTAGTTTGGTTCTTTGTTATTTGAGTTTATTGATAGTTTGTTTCTTAGTCGCTGAGTCTTCAAGTAAGTAAGTTCTTATTTCCTTTTAGTTTTATTTTTTTAGGGTTTGGTTGCTCTTTTTGTTTCTAGTTCTTGATTTTTTATTCTTCCTTGTGTGTTATTTGTTTTATCCTATTCATCTTTCTCTTCTGTTACTTTCCAAATCTACTTATTGACATTTTCTTTCTCTAGTTTCTTTTCTTTTAGAAAAGATTTTACCTTGTTGTTGCTTTCATCCTTTACTTTTCTACAATTTATTTTCTCTTTGTTTTTGCCCTTTTTGGTTCTTTTTTCTTGTTATCTTTCTTTTGTTAGTTTATTCTGTATCTGGATATATATATATATATATGTATGTATTCTATGTTATTTTTGGTTTGCATTGGATCAATTTAGTAAGGGTGATACAGCTCAAAGGTATGAACTCACAATAACCCTTTGCTTCTATTTAATTTTTAAATTTTGAGGGAATTTTGGGATTTTACTTGGTGACTCTTGTTAGCTTGTCCTTGTTTTTGTTTAAGTTAATCATGTATTCTCTTTGCTTTTGTTTTTTTTTTCTTTTCCTCCTCCTTTATTTCATAAGTCTTCACAAAAACATTGCTTCTTTATCTCTACTTTTGACAAACAAATTTGGACATTTATGGGGATTATAGTTGCTTGGTAACATTTTATCAGTAATTAAAACTTTGTAATGCTTTTGTTTTGTTCTAGAAATGGTTAATTTGATGAAAAATCATGGCTATAATGAGCATATATGTGAGTTGTTAGAGTTAATCATATTTTTTTGGGCAATATCACAGTCTTAATTGGCTTGTTGGAAGTGTTTAAGTCTAAATTATTTCCTCTTGACTTTTAGCGCTTGTGTCTTTGAAGCATTTTCAAGTACATAGTTATTAATATCTTAGGTTTTCACTGTGTGATTTCTTGATGCCATGATGCTTGTTTATTTTGTTAATTTGTGATGAATCCATTTTCATTTTCATGGCAATATCAGTAGGTGAGATCATAAACAATTGGATTTTACTTAATGTCTAAACCATTGCAACTAGGAAAACTAAGCTAGATGTTAGGAATGTTATATTGTGAGCAAATACATATGTTGAATTAATTTTCATCTATTTAAGCTAGCTAATGCAGGTTCGTGTACATCCTTGCTATCATTGTTGCCAAGTTAGGAGTCTGGTTGTGTTATATCAATCATGTTGTTTATTTCTGTTTGTCATTATTCATTGGAAGCATATTTGTTTTGAGGTCATGAGTCTAATGCAGGTTGGAACTTATTCAAACCTATGTTTATCCTTTTGGCTTGTGTATTCCTTGAGTTATGCCATGTTGCTACCAATTAATTTAAGCCTATTGTGCATTATTTAACATTAACACTCTAATGCCAATTCTTATCCTTGTCTGGACATGCCAACACTATTTGGAGCATTATTGTTGCCTTTATGCTCTGCATGAATTGAGATACATATTTGTGCTAGAATCACTTGAATTTTCATACTTACTTGGTTGCACCTATTCCTCTCTTTTCTGAAATTTTGCTCAAATGTTCATCAGTGCTTAAAAGTTGTTGCTACATTGCCCATGCTATTGTCATCATACTTGATTGATGAGTGAGTGCTTGTTGATCAATCATGAAATTGCACACTATCATTGTTTTTCAACTTCAATTCTTAGTTTTGCCTCGACAGCTTTCATTATGTTGTATAGTCCTATATATTCTTGTTGAGAAATCTATTAATAGCTGCTAATCACTTACACATAGCACGTACCCACACTTGAAGTAGTTTTGTTGATACCTTTCTACCAGGATTTTGATCAATTGAGAAATCATTGCCTTGTGTTCCTTTGTCATTTTCTTTTGCTCACTATGCTTTCTTACAATCATTCTTTTCTCAATTATTTTTTGAGCTTGAATGGAAAGCTTAAACTTTTTAGCAGTCAATTGTTTTACCATAGGTTAATTACTTTAGGTTACTAACTTAAATTGAGGTTAACAAGAATTTGAAGGCTCTCAGGACTTTTTGCTCATCATTTCATTACTACATTTCTTGAATGAGCAATTCTTAATACACTATAGTACAACCATTGTTTTTGTGCTTGTCTTGTTTTTATTGTGCTTAATTTTGAATAAGATAGGCTCCAAAAATCCCTTTTGCATAAGGTTTCTTATGCTTTGGTTGAGATTTTGAGGAAATCTAACTTTGGCTATTTTGATTATTAGCATTATTTTTGGGTGTTGCACCAAGTACCTTGTGCAACTTATCTAATTGACTTTGGTGTTTCAAATTTGGCCATGTATAATTTTTTTTATCTTTGCTAGAAAATTTTGTTAGGATATTGTCTATTTATGCATTCAAATCTTTTTACATTTTCATTGTCTTGTATCAAGGTATATAGGCTAAACAATTCAACCTGCGTACTACAGGTTTCTAAGGGATAACTAGGTTATCATGGTTGAGTGCCATGTACATTGATTCAACTTGTTTTGTGATTTTCATCCACACTCTTGCATTTCTAAGTTAACTTACAAATAGGTGTATTTATGTTTTGAGTGTGCAGTTTTGTGTTTGACACCTACACTCACGTATATATAATATCATGTTATTCATTTGCACTTACATTCACTGATTTTGTTCATGTTTGTCACATTGAGATCCCCATGCTTCCAATTATTTACCATTGATTAGTGTGCATACATATTGTTTTAGGATGATGATATTGGCGCAGGGTTGCCTTATTTGAACATTTTGTTGTGAACAGTTTGTTCATGAACACTAGTTGAGTGTTGTGTTTATTTTTGGGTTGCATTTTGTTGCCACCAGTCATTATACACCTCCAACACATTGAGTACTATAGTCTATAAGAAATGAGATGTTGTTTGCTTTTGAAATCATTGAATTGTAATGCTTGTTTGGTTGTTTGTAAATCCCTTATTCTTTTTTGGAATTTTTGCTATCATGGTTAAAGTTGCTTAATATTTTGGGCTTCTATTGAGATTTTGAAAGGTGTAACTTTATTTTGTTTTATTGATTGGCAGTGGCACCAAAAAGGCAAAAAGCTAAAGCTATTGAGCCCATTTCAAGCCAGCTTTTGGCCACTTATCCTTTCTCAAATGACTCACCACCAAAGTCTAGCCAACCACTAGCTCAACCTCTAGCCCAGAGGGAAAAGAATAGGTCAAAGGAGCCTAAAATACTAAGTTGGGTGCTTGAGAATGTCAAATCTACCTAAATAATTCTATCCAATTGTGAGTACTTGCCTTCAGCCTTTTTGGATTTGAGTCTCTTGCAAAAGTTAGGGATCAAGGAAGAGGTGCTGAGGCACATTACAACAATTGGCTGGGAAAGATTCTTTGAGTGCAGGGAAATGGTTTATCTTGCTTTGACTAGGGAATTTGTGGCTACTGTCAAGTGCCATTTTGGATATGAAAAGTTTCTTGACATGGTAACCTTCTGGTTGGGGCTAAAATATTATGAGAAGAAATTTATGGGATTTTCAGAGGCATTAAGGTTTCTTAGTCATAGTCCCTTTTCTTACCCTAATTATGACAAAAACACAGCATAGGAAGAGATCAAAGACCCCCAAGCTAAAGGTTTATACATTTCAAGAACGACCAAATCCCACCATCTAAGGGATCATGCATTTAGAATTCTGCATAGGTTTTTCTCTCTATCTCCTATGTTTTATGTGTAGCCTGAAGGGTAGGTTAACCTACTGAAGGTGATATTTTTAGCCTATATGGCTAGCAACTTTCCTATCAATGGTTCATACCATTAGTGGAACAAATTAGAAGAAATACAGTAGTAGCCCACCAAATTAGAGAATATATCATTGGGAGGTTGGGTGACTATGATTCCTAAGGTATGTGAGCACCCACTGAATAAAGATAAAGCTCTCCCTACAGTGGCTTACATAGACCAGAAGCTACTGAAAAATATAAAGGTGCTTGTTGAGGATCCGGCTGTAAAGCATGGTATCAGGCTTACAGACCAGGATGAGTATATAAGGAAAATGGCAAGGAGTTTGAGCAACCCTTCAACCAGGCCTAATCAAGTGGTAGTGACTCTCACCTCTCCCCAATATGCTATAATTATTGCTAGATTGGATACCTTGGATGCTAAGCAAGCGAACATTTAAGAGCAAATAAACTACATGTTGGTAGCTTTTTCTCATGTGGTCATAAGGTTGGATACTATCTTCCCACCACCACCTTCTTCTCTATCTAAACTTTGATTGTAGGGAGTTTTCCTACCTCACTTTACATTTTTTGTGATGATTTTGTAGTAGTTTTCTAAGGATAGCAAATTTTGAAGTGTGGGGTAGGGGATTATTTTTGAGAATTGAACATTGATTTTTGTGGATAGTAGTTAGAACTTGTTAAATTTTATAAAGGATTTTTGTTTTGTGATGAATTAGCATTGACCATTATTGAAGATACTTTTTGTGAAGACTTGTGAAGATTTTTGTTGCAAATTTTTGTGAAGAAGAAGATTGGATTGAGAATGCTAAAACATTTGTGAAATCCTTGAACCATAAACCCTCATGTTTTTATGTTTTTAGTTTTAAATTTTGTTGGTAACATTTTTTTAGTAGCTATTGTTTTGGATTATTTTAGTTAAATTATTTAGTTTGTTACAATTTTTAGCTTTTTTATGGTTTAAATAGTTATTTTGGTGCAAATTTACTTACTACTTTTAGTTATCTTTTTATGCTTTACTTTTAATAGTTTTATTTTGTTTTAGTGTTTATTTACCTTTAAGTCAAAATTTTAAATAATGTGTCTACATTGCTGAGTTGTTGTTGCCAACTGCAATTGGTCTAAGTTTGCTCAATTAATCTTGTTCTTTCTTTAGGTTGCTGTATCAGCCCAAGTACACAAGAGAATAAGAAAGAGTTCTTTTCACTTGAGTATTTCGGCCAAGAGAGAAAAAGACGAAAATGGCATCCACTTTTATTCATTTAATTCATTAATATATATCACTTAATTTAGGTCAAGTGTGAGTGCGGAAAATTAAGTATTAATTTTAGCCTCCATCACTTCCAAATTAAGAGATATATCTTAATTTAAATTCTATTAGAATTTAAATTCAAATGGCATTAGTCATTTAATCAAAGCAAACTTACTTATTTAAAGTGATAAGTTGCCGAATTCAACTAGTATTTTTAGTTTGAATTTTGGCTACTTTAATTCCCTCTCAAGTATTATATTTTGATTAAATACAAATTAGGATTTAATACTCAATTAACTTAATTATACATAGATAATTAATCGATTGAAATTAAACCTAGCACATGCCAACAAATTTCTCTCGTGACCAACTGTTAACAGATTTGCCTAAAACAGCAAGCTATTTTAGGCAAAATGATAGTTCAACATATTTGCCTAAAACAGCTAGCTGTTTTAGGCAAAAAACTTGTTTGACAGATTTGCCTAAAATAGTTAGCTGTTTTAGGCAAAATCATAGCTGAATAGATTTGCTTAAAACAACAAGCTATTTTAGGCAAAAATCTATTTACCCATTGCATGCATTAATTTGACTTTAAATAAAAGTCCAACTTAATTTCCAATACACTATTTAAATATTTTAAGCCCAATGCTTTGTGTGCGATCTATAGGTCCATTTAATGTTGGCAATGAATTAATCCAAAGGCTATAAATATTCTCTAGTAAGATATTATAGCATTCCAAATTAAATGAAAATGCATATGGCATTTAGTGACCTAATGCAATTTTGCATAGTCCCTTACACATAAATATCAGAATTAATATAAGGCATGAAACTAGTCATCCTTATATATATCAATTCCTTTCTTGATATTCCAGTGACACTGAACTCTCAAATAAATAATGATTACTCATTATTTCATCTCAATATGGCCATACACTTCTCAGTTCACTGATCAAGTGGCCCATGATATTTTCTCTCTTATAGAGAGGGGTAATCCTCTCACTTCTCTCATGTTCTCTAACATGAATTAATGTATACCAAAGCATACCCGTACTTGTCACTCTATTACGAGCACGTTAAGTGTATGTCAAAGTACACAGTAATTCATAAAGAGTTTGATAGAGATTTTAGGTCTAAGAACTCCGATACAAAACTTGCATATGAGAAGCACTTATGACTTGTACCATGTAGTGTTCTCATGAACGGGTCTAATCCTGATACCATGTTCTAAACATGTATCTATGATCTTTGATTGACACTCTTATCCTTATGATCCGTAAGACAGAAATCAACTTATCAGAGAGAGCATACTAGTCTTAATTCATTATTATTCCCATAACAATGACTGACTAGGGATATTTAGAATGAAGTCTCTATTGTTTCAAGGTCTGACAACCATATGCCTCACACATGATAACTTAAACCGAAACAACATTCTTGGATAGTTCTATCAATTGATATGCACAGGAATACAATAGATAAAACAAATGCCTCATTTATTAACTAAAGTGTTTTATTACAATGTATTAGGGCTAGGACTTACACTAACAATCTCCTACTAGTATTAGTCTCAATTAGGCATAGCCCTAAGATCGAATGCTCTCAAATTAGCTTCGTGCAGATTTGGATGCAACTATTTCGTCAAAGGATCTGCTACATTATCTTCACTTGCTATCTTGCTAACCTTGACGTCCCCACGATCAATGATTTCCCTGATCAGGTGGTACCTCCTGAGTATGTGTTTGCATTTCTATTGTGACCGAGGCTCCTTGGCCTGTACGATGGCCCCGTTGTTGTCACATAAAATTTCTAATGGATCTAGGATGCTTGGGACCACTTCTAATCTAAAAATGAAATTTTTAATCCAAACAGCCTCTTTTGCAGCCTCACTTGCTGCAATATACTCAGATTCTATAGTTCAGTCGGCAACGGTCTCTTGCTGTGAGCTTCTTCAGCTGACAGCACCACCGTTCAAAATAAAAACAAATCCAGATTGCAATCTAGAATCCTGAGTGCTGGTCTGAAAATAAGCATCGGTATAACCTTGTATGACGAGCTCTTCTTGACCACCATACACCAAGAAGTGATCCTTAGTCCTTTGCAGGTACTTCAGAATCCCTTTTACAGCAGACCAGTGCTTCTCCCAGGGTCTTACTGAAACCTATTGGTTATACTCAGTGCATGAGCAACATCTAACCTAGTACATAACATAGCGTACATGATAGATGCAATAGCAGATGCATATGGGATTCTACTCATGTTGTCCCTTTCCTCTTTGGTTTTAGGGCACTGTTCTTTAGTCAAAGGAACTCCAAAGCCAAAGGTATGTACCCTTTCTTTGAGTCTCCCATACTAGAATGCTTTAGTACTTTGTCTATGTACTTTTCTTGACTTAGTCCCAAAAGCTGATTCGATCTATCTCTATAATTCAAATACCAAGTATTGTCTCGGCTTCACCTAAGTCTTTCATTGAGAAACATTTCCCCAACCATTGCTTAACCTTTTGCAATGTTGGAATGTCATTTCCAATGAGAAGGATGTCATCCACATATAGGACTAAAAATACTATTATGCTCCCACTAACCTTCTTGTAAACACAAGGCTCATCTTTTTGTGTAATGGGTTCTTGTTCCATAACTGGTTGTGACTTGATCCCATTTCCAACTCATCCTCTATAGGAGTTTGTGGCACTTGAATTTCTCCAAGTTCTACTTTAATCCCACTGTCTTTCTTGAGCAGGAACTCCTTTTCCAAGAAAATAGCTTTGCGAGCAACAAATACTTTATTTTCGGCTTGTGAGAAAAAGTAGTATCCCTTTGTTTCTTTAGGATAACCCACAAACAAGCAGATAGTGGATTTGGACTCTAGTTTGTCAGATATTAATTTCTTAACATGTGCTTCACAGCCCCAAATCCTGAGAAATGACATATTAGGTTCTTTCCCAGTCCATACTTCGTATGGTGTCTTCTCAACTGTCTTAGTTGGAGTACGATTTAGTAGAAACGCAGCAATTTCTAATGCATAACCCCAAAAAGAGATAGGAAGATTAGCTTGACTCATCATAGATTGAACCATGTCCAACAAAGTTTGATTTCTCCTTTCGAACACACCATTCCATTGTGGTGTTCCAGGAGGAGTGAGTTGTGAAATAATACCACACTCTCTCATATTCTACTTCATTCTTAAACTCTTTGAATTTGTCAAAAGTTTTAGACTTGTACTTTATTAGATAGACATAGCCATATCTACTGAAGTCATCTGTAAATGTTACGAAGTAGTTAAAACCACCTCTAGCTTGTGTACTTAATGGTTCACATACATCGGTATGTATTAGTTCCAATAAGCCATTAGTCCTTTCACCTTTCTTGTTAAAAGGACTCTTTGTCATTTTTCCATGCAAACATGGCTCGCATGTATCATAAGACTCTAAGTCGAATGACCTAAGCACTCAAGTTTTGTGGAGTCTTGAAATGTATTTTTCGTTTGCATGCCCTAAATGACAATGCCAGAAGTAAGTAGGGTTCAATTCATTTGATTTAACCCTCTTTGTATTAATGTTGTATATGGACTCTTTGTATTGTAGATCAAGGATATAAAGGCCATTTTGCAATATGGCATTGACATAAGAAATGCCTTGGTAACGAATATAAGCATTGCCATTTTTAATAACAAAATCAAATTAATCCAAATCCAAACAAGAAATTGAAATAATGTTTCTGCTCATAGCAGGCACATAATAACAATTTTTCAAAACTAAACAAAGTTCGAAAGGTAAAGTGAGTTGATAGTCGCCTATCTCTATGGCAGCAACTCGTGCTCCATTTCCCACATAAAGGTCTACTTCATTCTTCCCAAGTAACCGCCTATTTCTTAGCCCCTGCACATTTGAACAAATGTGAGAACCACAACCGGTATCCAATACCCAAGTGGTAGAAATAGAAAGGTTAATTTCAACAACAAAAATACTAGAACTGGATGCCTTGGCTCCATTATTTTTTTGTTCTTCCTTGAAGAGAGCGCAATTCTTCCTCCAATGCCCTACTTTGTTGCAGTGGAAGCAAGTGCTCTCACTCTCTTTGAGTTTTTGCGCCTTAGGCTTGCATTGGGCCTGAGGTGCACTCCCATTTGACTTGAACCGAGCCAGGTCATTCTTGGGTTTTGCCTTTCCCTTTCCTTTTCCCTTAGCGGGTCCCTTCTTAATGCCCCCATGAACCATCAGCACGAGATTGGTTTTTTGAATGTTCTATTCATCATTCTTAAGCATCCCATGAAGCTCAGTGACTGACTTGTTCATTGGATTCATGTTATAATTCATCACAAATGGATCATAATCATCAGTCAATGATCCTAAGATCAAGTCAGTGGCCAATTCCTTTGGAACTTGTACCTCAAGCTTCTCAAGAGTATCAAAATACCCTTTTATCTTGAGTACATGGGTACTAACAGGAGTACCCGCAGCCATCTTATAAGAAATTAATGCCTTTGTTGTCACAAACCTCTCCTTGAGGTGCACCATGATCGCATAAGCCTCTTGGTCCATAAATTGCTTTTGCAAGTCAGGCACCATAGTGGCTAGCATTAGACAGGTCACATCATTGGAGTCGCTCTTCATGGTCTCAAAAGTTTCCTTTTGAACGGCAAAGGCGTTCCTACCAGGTTCTTCAAACAAGGGTGCATCCAAAACATACAATTTTTCTCTTGCTTAAGAACTATTCTTAAGTTTCGAGACCAGTCTATGAAATTGGTGCCATTCAATTTGTCCTTTTCAAGGACCGATCGCAATGAGAAATTGTTGTTTGAAGAAGCTATTTTCAATCTACAATAAAATTTAGCAAGATTAAATGAGGTCTTATTTATAATCCCACAAACCAAATTAATATCCCTTTAAATAATTCGCGTTAGTGATTTAATGTGGGCCACGATCCACTTTTCACAACAACTTATTAGTCAAGCCGAGCTTGTACACCTAACAAGTTAAGTTACTTAGGTAGGAAAACTCCAATCATGTCTTGTACATGACTCTTGGATCAAATGGGCTAACATCTTAAGATGTTATAGCACAAACCCATTTATTAGTTGCCTAGGTCCGGGCATCCCTTTCCATGTTAAGTCCAACCTACATTCACAACCCGTGCCTCACAAAGATAATCGAACGTATCTAGGACTCCTAGTCTACGTGACCGATGATCGATGCCTTTATATGTTTCGAACTAGGAAGGCAACTTTATTACTTACTATTTTTAGGGATTCATTTTATTACGGCTTACATGGCATATGCTTTGTCATCCATATATAGCATACATATATAAATAATTGCATAAAGTAAAGTGTGACAAACATGGGCCCAAAAACCTACAACTAAGATTCTATACTATTACATAAGAATCTTCGAGTTGGGCTTCTCCACTCCGGTGGGCTTCGTCTTGATTTACAAAGTCTTCAAGTAAATTCTACTCTAAGAAATAAATGAAACTTTTACAATAATACATAATGGCTCGTAGGCCATATTTAATTACAAAAACTCAGGGCCCATGAATGCACCATGCATATCCATTCATCACACCAAACAAGCAAATAAATATACATAACATTCATGGATCAAACAAAGTCCAATTTTAATTAGTTTAGCCAAGCCCATTAATGGAAATTATGTACTTGCACCTTTAAAAGATGACCCTGTGATGAGCTTGGGCCGAAGCCCAATGGACTAAATCCTCTTATTAAATAAGTTCTCTTAAAAGCCCAAAACACAAACTAGTTAGATTTGTGCTATAAATCAACTCTAGTATAATTTCCAATTTTGCCATTTTTAATTTTATGTCATACAGCCCATAAACATTAAAAATACATATAATATGTACCAACATTAATTAAAACACAAAATCATGAAGAACATATATATGATACACGGCATGCATATAAAAACAAACAAACAACAAAACTAGTAGTTTAATGCTTATGTGATGCCACAAAAATGCACAAATACTTAAATCAATTTTATAAGTCATTTAATAATTTAAATAAGGTCATAAATATTGATTTAATATTCTGTACCAATCTGATCTAAATGTGTTTTTACCATTTTAATCAAAACAAAACAAACAATGTTGATTAAACATGTAACAAACACAAACTAGTCATAGTTTTAAGTGATTTTAAAATTAATCAATTAAATTGTCATGGACCAGAATTAAAATCAAATTTAAAATATATCTAGACCTGATATTTAATCTTTAAAAATCACTTATAAACATGCCAAAATCGTTTTTACATTTAATATTTGAAACTAGTTGTTAAACTAACAATTAATATGCCAATTAGCACCTAGTTTTAATATTAACATGTACCATCAGGTATTGTCAATTAAATCTGACCATTAACAGCTCCTAGAACATCTTAGGATAGTATATTAACATTTCATATTAATTATAATACCTATCTAATCATTTAAAATTGTTTTTACACCAAAACAATGCAAAAAACTCAAACCAGGAAATTTCAGCATTGCATGTATTTAAAATAACGATTTTTGATTAATTATATCATGCATCTAAAGCACTAAAATAAGCATGTTTAGGCTCTGATACCACTGAAGGAATATAACATGATATGTTCATGGTAATCATGCAGCAGAAAAATGATAAAATCGATCATACATGCCTAACAATTCCATGACAAGAATCAAAACATGCAATTTTAGGGTTTTTAAAACTTACAACTTTAAATGCCTTTTAAAACTTGAATTTGGTGATGACTAGCAATTAGGATGAACTTATATGCTTCAGGACTTGATAACAAATGACAAAGGAGCAGCCTTTATGCCACACCACACTATGCTCACACACACACTTGCAAAGATAGCTTAAAATCAAGAGTGCTAGCTCTATGATTATGTATTCGGCAATGGGAATGGTTTGAAGCCACAAGATCCGATCTTGTTCTTCCTTTAGGTTGCTGTATCAGCCCAACTACACAAGAGAACAAGAAAGAGTTCTTTCCCCTTGAGTATTTCGGCCAAGAGAGAAAAAGAGCAAAATGGCATCCACTTTTATTCATTTAATTCATTAATATATATCACTTAATTTAGGTCAAGTGTGAGTGCCAAAAATTAAGTATTAATTTCAGCCTCCATCACTTCCTAATTAAGAGATATATCGTAATTTAAATTCTATTAGAATTTAAATTCAAATGGCATTAGTCATTTAATCAAAACAAACTTACTTATTTAAGGTGATAAGTTGCCGAATTCAACTAGTATTTTTAGTTTGAATTTTGGCTACTTTAATTCCCTCTCAAGTATTATATTTTGATTAAATACAAATTAGGATTTAATACTCAATTAACTTAATTATACATAGATAATTAATCAATTGAAATTAAACCTAGCATATGCCAACAAATTTCTCTCGTGACCAACTGTTAACAGATTTGCCTAAAACAGCAAGCTGTTTTAGGCAAAATGATAGTTCAACATTTAAAAAACTTGTTTGACAGATTTTTCTAAAACAGCTAGCTATTTTAGGCAAAATCGTAGCTGAATAGATTTGCCTAAAACATCAAGCTATTTTAGGAAAAAATCTATTTACCCATTGCATCATTAATTTGACTTTAAATAAAAGTCCAAATTAATTTTCAATACACTATTTAAATATTTTAAGCCCAATGCTTTGTGTGCGATTCTATAGGTCCATTTAATGTTGGCAATGAATTAATGAATTAATCCAAAGGCTATAAATATTCTCTAGCAAGATATTATAGCATTCCAAATTAAATGAAAATGCATGTGGCATTTAATGACCTATGCAATTTTGCATAGTCCCTTACCCATAAATATCAGAATTAATATAAGGCATGGAACTAGTCATCCTTATATAGATTAATTCATTTCTTGATATTCCAGTGACACTGAACTCTCAGATAAATAATGATGACACATCATATCATCTCGGTATGGCCATACACTTCTTAGTTCACTGATCAAGTGGCCGATGATATTTTCTCTCTTACAGAGAGGGGTAATCCCCTCACTTCTCCCATGCTCTCTAACACAAATCAATGTATACCCAAGCATACCCGTACTTGTCACTCTGTTACGAGCATGTTAGGTGTTTGTCAAAGCACACAGTAATTCATAAAGAGTTTCATAGAGATTTTAGGTATAGAAACTCCAATAAAAAACTTGGATATGAGAAACACTTATGACTTGTACCATGTCGTGTTCTCATGAACGGATCTAATCTAGATACCATGTTCTAAACATGTATCTATGATCTCTAATTGACGCTCTTGTCCTTATGATCAGTAAGACAGAACTCAACTTATCAGAGAGAGCATACTAGTCTTAATTCATTGTTATTCCCATAACAATGAATGACTAGGGATATTTAGAATGAAGTCTCTATTTTTTCAAGGCCTTACAACCACATGCCTCACACATGATAACTTAAACCAAAACAGCATTCTTGGATAGTTCTACCAATTGATATGCACAAGAATACAATAGATAAAACAAATGCCTCATTTATTAACTAAAGTGTTTTATTACAATGTATTGGGGCTAGGGCTTACACTAACAAATCATTCAACTTGACTTATGTTTGTTAGTTTCCACTTTTTGAGAACTAAGACTAGTTTTAAAACAAGAGAAAGAAAACTAGTGCATTGTAGTAGTGGAGCAAGGAATTTTAGGACACTAAAACCTTCCTCATAACCCTTTGAAGCATAAAAACAACTCAGGCAACTTAGGAAGTGATCTAGGCATGAGTTTTTCTTGTGAGCTATATTAAGACTGTTTTCCCACCTTTTTGATATATTTGACCCTTGTTAACCATTTTGAGCTTAATGACGCATGCCTAATGCCTGCCATATTTTATTTTCTTATTACAGTCAACTATTAACCATATAGCCTATAGAGCCTTTATCTCTTCCTCTAGAATGAGCTACTCTAGAATTAGATACGTTAATTTTTAGAGATATTGTAGAAAGGTGTAGTGAGATAGTTTGAAATTCTTGGCAAAGGTTATAAATAAAGTCCAAAGAATAGTGAATGATTTTACCTTGTGACTACTCATTTTATCATCATATTGCCTGCAATAAAGCTAACATGAAAAAAGGGAGAAAAAGTGAAAAAGTCCTGGTATGAAAGAAAAGAAATAAAGTTAGCATTTTTGGAAAAACCTTAAATGTGGGGTAGTCACAAGGGAAAGAAGTTGTGATTTTAAAAAGGGATGAATTGTGAATTTGTGAAATTTACAACAACTTTGTTCTTAAGGGTATTATAAATATAAAAGGGTAAGCAAGTCTGGCTTAGTACTTAAATTTTTCAGTTAATGGGTGAAAATTTTAGAAATGTTAATCTATCTTATCATAGAGTGGCTATTTCTTATTAATTATTTATTATCCATTCTTTGATAACCAACACCTTAGCCCTATTACAACCTTTTAAGACCTAAGTGATTCTAAGTTTTTCTTTGATTTGTTTAGCGGAGATGACGTTTGAGTTTCGGTGCTAAAAGAAAGGCTTATGGTATTCTAGAGTTTCAAATGCAAAACCATTTGTACACTTAGGTGTACATTTATTTTAAGCTTAACTTTGAATTTACATTAGTGATTTGATTTTTTTAAATACTTAAAAATGTTTTGGTCTTACACAGACACATAAGTAAACTAGCTTATATTGTCTTGTTTGAATTTATTCTAGCTATAAACTTGTTAAGTGCTTTGATCCATTGCTAAGCTTGGTTTTAAAATGTATAATTTTTGGTTGACGTTTGGTTATTTTGAGAAGTTTGTTTATTCTAATTTGCTTGGGGCCGAGAAAAGATTAAGTGTGGGATATTTGATAAGTATGACTTATACTATATTTTCAATGTGTTTTTAATGTGTTTAACATGTTAATTTAAGGGTAATTTGGTTAATTTAGTGTTTAAATTTCTTAATTAGTACTTTGTGAGCTTAATTGGTTAATTTTGTGTTTTTAGGTGTGTAATTGAAGAAAAGGAGAAATCACTGGGCATTCATGGAAACAGAGTGGGGGGCAACCTCCAGTGTGTCCCCATTGTACTAGGCAACATGGGGGTAGTTGCACGAAATTGACTGGGGAGTGTTTCAGGTGTGGTGGTACTGATCACTTCATGGCAAACTATCCTTTGAAGAGAGAGCAGGGTGATGGTCAGCATGGCAGTAGAGGAACTTTCAATGCACCATCTTTGGGTAGAGGCAGAGGAAGAGAACGTAGGGGATTGAGTCATCAAGGATCCCAGTCCAGGAACATTTCTTAATCAGTTAATAGACCCAAAGCTCCAGTTATTCCTATTTGGGCTTATGCAATGAAAGCCCGAGAGGATCAGAGTGCTCCAGAAAATCATAGTTGGTATTTTCTCTCTCTTTAGTTCTGACATGCATGCATTGATTGATCCTGGTTCCACTCATTCTTATGTTTGCATTGGGGATATGAGTAGAAATAAGTCTACTATTCATGAACTGGAATATGATATATGTGTAAC
Source organism: Excoecaria agallocha (assembly GCA_037975025.1). Lineage (NCBI taxonomy): Eukaryota > Viridiplantae > Streptophyta > Magnoliopsida > Malpighiales > Euphorbiaceae > Excoecaria > Excoecaria agallocha. The sequence continues at coordinate 46,863,705 of CM075816.1, forward strand.
CAACCTTTTGGGTCATAGTTTCATTGTTAATAGAGTGTATAAACAGTGTCCTATTGTAATTCAAGGGAAAGAATTCCTTGCTGATCTTATTGAATTACCTTTTTGAGAGTTTGATATTATACTGGGTATGGATTGGCTGTCTAGACATCATGCAATGATGAATTGTGAAGCTAAAATTTTAACTCTCATTTATGCTGATGGTAAAGAAACTATAGTTTAGGGCATTCGATCTAAACCATTAGCTAATGTAATAACAGTTATGCAACCTAAGCGATTTCTTAGAAAAGGGTGTGAAGCTTTCTTTGCACTTGTGTTTGATTCAAGAAAAGAGAATGTGAATCTCCAAGAGATTCCAGTGTTGAAAGAATTTCCTGATGTGTTCCCTAAAGACTTACCTAGTCTTCCACCTAAAAGGGATGTTGAGTTGTCTATAGAAATTCTACCTGGTACAACTCCTATTTCAAAGGCACCATACAGGATGGCTCATTTGAAATTGAAGGAACTAAAGGTTCAATTACAGGAGTTTCTTGACAAAGGCTTCATTAGGCCTAGTGCATCACCTTGGGGTGCACCGATTTTATTTGTAAAGTAAAAGGATGGGTCTATGAGGATGTGCATAGATTACAGACAGTTAAATAGGGTCACAGTGAAAAATAAGTACCCTTTACCTATAATTGAAGATTTATTTGATCAATTGAAGGGTGCTGGAGTGTTTTCCAAGATTGATTTGCAATCGGGTTATTATTAACTTCGGGTTAAGGATGTGGATGTTTCCAAAACAGCCTTTAGAACCCGATATGGGCATTATGAGTTTCTGGTGATGCCATTTGGGTTAACAAATGCACCGGATGCATTTATGGATCTTATGAATAGGGTATTTAGACCCTACTTGGATTAATTTGTTGTTGTGTTTATAAATGACATTTTGGTTTATTCGAGAAATGAAGCGAAACATGCTGAGCATTTGAGAATTGTTTTACAGACTCTGAGGGAGAATAAGTTGTATGCTAAGTTGAGCAAATGTGATTTTTGGCTTAAGGAAATTTCTTTCCTTGGTCATGTAGCATCTTTTGAAGGCATTAAAGTGGATCCAGCTAAAATAGAGGCTATAGTGAATTGGAAGCCGCCTCAAAATGTGACAGAAGTGAGAAGTTTTCTGGGCTAAGTGAGATATTACTGTCGTTTTTTGAAAGGCTTTTTAGTTATAGCTGCACCGCTCACTAAACTATTGAAAAAGGGTATAAAGTTTGAGTGGACTGACTAGTGTCAGGCAAGTTTTGATCAGTTGAAGAAATTATTGACAGAGGCTCCAGTTTTGACACAGCCAGTTACAGGAAAGGAGTATGCTATGTATAGTGATGCTTCTAGAGTTGGCTTAGGTTGTGTGTTAATGCAAGATGGTAAAGTAATTTCCTATGCATCTAGATAGTTAAAGCTATATGAGCAAAACTATCCAACCCATGACCTAGAATTAGCAGCAGTAGTGTTTGCCTTAAAAATTTGGCGACATTATTTGTATGGGGAAAGGTACAAAATCTAAACAGATCACAAGAGTCTCAAATATTTGCTCACTTAAAAGGAACTTAACTTGAGGCAGCGAAGATGGTTAGAACTGTTTAATAAATATGATTGTATAGTGGATTACCATCCAGGCAAAGCTAATGTTGTAGTTGATGCCTTGAGCCATAAGATGATGGCTTCTATGATTGAAAATCACTGTAGATGGAAACTTGCATATGATGGTGCTTTAATAGCACAGTTAAAGGTTAGACCTTGTTTGAGGCAAACAGTGATCGGTGCTCAAAAACATGATGAAAGGTTGCAACAGATTTTGAAGTTTTCACATGAAGGGACCTAGTCTGAGTATTTAATGAAAGAGGATGGGGGTGTGTATTATCATAATAGATTATATGTTCCGAATGACACGGAATTGAAAAGAATAGTGTTAAATAAGGCTCACAATACAATATTTACTATGCACCCTGGTGGAAATAAGATGTACCAGGATTTGAAACAATGTTATTGGTGTCCTGGTATGAAGAAAGATGTGGTAGCATATGTCTCCAAATGTTTGACTTGTCAGCAGGTGAAAGCAGAGCACCAGTTACCCTCTGGTTTATTGAACCCCATTCCAATTCCACAATGGAAATTGGAGGATATTACCATGGATTTTGTAACAGGATTGCCCCTTACATTGAAAAAGCATGATACAGTTTGGGTTATAGGTGATAACCTGACTAAATCAGCTCATTTCATACCAGCTCGGATGGATTACTCTATGGATAAATTGGTGAAACTTTATGTAAATGAGATTGTTAGACTACATGGCATTTCGGTGTCAATAATTTTTTATCGAGATTTGAGATTCACATCGAGATTCTGGCAAAGTTTGTAACAAGCACTGGGAACTCATCTTTGTTACAGTACAGCATTCCACCCTTAGATGGATGGGCAATCTGAATGGGTTATTCAAATTCTAGAGGATATGATGAGAGGATGTGTTTTGGATTTTGTAGGAAGTTGGGATAGATATTTAGCTTTAATGGAATTTGCCTATAATAATAGTTATCAAAGGAGCGTCGAGATGGCACCATATGAGGCCTTGTATGGTCAAAAATGTAGAACTCCTGTTTACTGGACTGAATTATTGGAGGGCAAAATTATTGGTCCATATATTGTTAAAGATACAGAAGAAAAGGTACAAGTTATCAAGCAGAGATTGAAGGAAGCTAGTGATAGATAGAATTCGTATGCTGATGTAAAAAGAAAAGATATTTAATATCAAGTGGGTGACAAAGTGTTTTTAAAAGTGTCCCCTTGAAGAAAATTATTGAGATTTGGAAAGAAGGGTAAATTGAGCCCGAAGTATATTGGCCCATGTGAGATTCTTCAAAGAGTTGGGCCAGGGGCATATAGGTTGGCTCTCCCAATAGAATTAGACAAACTTCATGATGTATTTCATGTTTGTATGCTTCGAAGATATCGCTCAGATGAATCTCATGTAATACCAGTTCAAGATGTACAAGTACAACCAGATTTTACTAATAATGAAGAGCCTATAGCAATTCTGGCTAGAGAAGTTAGACAGCTAAGGAATAAGAAAATTTCACTTGTTAAAGTGCTCAAGCAACATCATGATTTACAAGAAGTTACTTGGGAGCCAGAAATAGCTATAAAGGAACAACATACTCACTTGTTCAAAACAGGTATGAATTTTGAGGACAAAATTCTTTAAAGGGGGAGAGAATTGTAAGGCCCCTAACATGACCCTAATTTAAATTGCATATTTTTGAATGGGATTTTTATTTGACTAAGATTAAATAAAATGAGAATTTTGTATAATTATGGGTCAAGAGGGTAAATTATCATGTTATTATGTTAATTATAAGAAAATAAAATTTAAGAGTATGGTTTAATATTAATTGAGGGTATAATTGAAGTAAAAAGGTATTAATTTGGGGTAATTTGTAATTTCAAAAACTTAAGGGTCAAATGTGGATAGAAGCATATATTGAGAGGTCAATTTAAAAGGTGGAATTAATTAATAGGTTAATGTATGAAAAGAATTAAAATGAGGGGTTAAAGATTATCATGCAAAGAATATGTAGGTAAGAGTGTGACATGCAATTTTTAGGGGGACCAAAAGAGAACTTTTTCACCCCTTTATAAAGACTTAACTCTTGCATGTGGGAGAGAGAAATGCACTGGTTGGATGGAGGGGAGAGTGGGACGGCAATAGGGAGGAGAAAATTTCAGATTTTTGCTTCTTCTCTCATCTCTCAATTCTCTCTTCCTAATCCTTGCATGCATGAGATCTAATCAAGAAGAAGTATAGGTGAAACAAATTAAAGGTATTTAATCATTTGAGTTTCTTCTTCTTCTTCTTCTTTTACTCATTTTGGTGGAGGCAATTGATGAATAAGGTGCTGGAAATTTTTTAATTGAATGATGATGATGTTTGTGAAGGAGAAGAGGAGGGTAGAAAGAGTAAAGGAAAGGAAATTGCAAGGGGTTGAAGACATAGGGATTTCGGCAAAGGTATGGGAATTTAGGGATGTTCATGTGCATGTAATTTTCTTCTGGACATGATGAGTTGGACTTGAGTTTTGAATGATTTGTTGAGCATGACAGATAAAGTTGCATTTGAACCCTTGATAGGGTTTCTTTGACCTAGTAATGGAAATTCTATTGTAAATTGAGTTAGAGACCTCATAATGAACCAATTCAAAATTCTATAGTTAAATGAGACATAAAACTATAAAAGTAGAAGGGAGCAGGCTTTAATTCTGCCTCTAAATAATTTTTATAATTTATTGAAAAATTAGGTGAACTGTTAATGTAGATTCTAGAACAGCTTGTAATGAAATTGAGATAGCTTCGTGTAAAATGATCCGAATGAGGCAAAGTTAATTTCTGTGGATAATATACTTCTATATCTACAATTCTTAATAAGAAAGCTAAGCTTAAATCTACCTCTAAGTACACGGAATTTAGGGTTGAATCCGGACTAGTCCCCTGGACTGCTCATAGAAATAGAATTTACAAAAATGGGCATAACGTTTTGTAAAGATGTTGAAATGCTGCAAAGTAAACTCTTGGTAAAACTAGAGACATGAAAGAATAACTTTGATGAAGAAATGTTTGTCTAAATCCCTTTTAATTTTATGCTATGAATTTTTATAAGTGACAGTATACACTATTTTGGTTCTATGAACAGCCTATGGTATTTTTCAAATAACTCGAGCTATAGGTCAGATATTAAGATTAATTTTGATGCTCTGAAAACTAGACACATAGAGGGATAAAATTTTAGAAGATCATTTTACCTAAAACTGACATCTTCCATTTCACATGTGGCTCACAAGTCGAGTCCAGAATTCTGCCCTATGCAGATTTTTGCTATACTTTATCTTATGACTTTTAATTAATTAAGATAAAAAGGTGTTTATGTGATTGCAAAATAAATTGGTTAGGGCATGTAATATAACTATCAATGAAGGATCATATGCATACATATATATGTATATGTGTATATAGATAAAGATTAGTGATGAAATTATCTAACCTATATATATGTAAATGGATTTGTACATGATTGTCATATGCAAAATTTATGTATACATAAGTATCCCTATGATTAGAAAGTGCATATTTTGACATGTACCTATGCTATGAAATAGGGAATATAATAGTATGACCATGGCATATCTATATGCCCATATGGAAACATATCGATATATGTATAGCACATGATTTGAAAATGATAAAGGTATACATATTGATAAACATGCTTATAAGAATAAGCCTACTATATGCGGATGTACCTACAGGTATGTACATTTATGATTATGTATATGAGTGTGTGAGCATGTAATTGCCCTATGAGATAGAAAATGCTTTAGCATGACTATGAACATGTGAGATGCTTAATGAGAACATGTTCATGTATATGATGTGATGATTATATGTCATGCCTATATGTCATGATGCAAATTTTATAGTCACATGGATTGGATGAGCTACATGTATAACTTGTTATATGAAATGTGCATATATCTATCTATGCACCAGAGAACTTATAGTTTTACAAGACTTTGTATATGTACAAATAGTATACTATGAATATAGTCTTAATATGTGAATTGAACATGAATATACTTCTGCCTGTAATAGAGTTTCAGATCTGGACAGATAGGCGCCTATAGGGAAAATTACAACTGCCATAGTTTGGCCCAATTAGGTCTAAAGTATGTTTGATCCCGTTTGGATCATGAACATCCTCGTTTGGGTTGTTAGACGACCCCGTTTGGGTCTGCTTGACCAGTCTAAAGTATAATTTGGCCCCGTTTGGGTCTATAGATCCGATATCTTCGGATATTCCCTCATTTTGATACTAAAGTGTATCGACAATTCCCGTTATCCACTGATAAAACTAAGGTAGGCTAAACTTTATTTATAGTAATGATCATAATTAATCAGTTAAAGTTTATTTTACTAAAGTTCGTTATTGTGGATCATATTGTTAGTTTATCCATAGAAATTTGTGCTTCATTTGAATATGTTCACATGGGAAATTGTCATCTATATGAATTATGAAAATGGAAATATTTGATACTCTCTTGGGTATAATGTTTATGTACATGAGGATATACTTTAAGCTTTAAAGTATTTGTTATTATTGACATGTTATGTTGTACATGTTATATATATATATATATATAGAGACACTGTATGTATATTTTGATAACCGTTATGAGTGGTCATCCATCTATAGACATTCCCCACTAAGCTTTATAGCTTAGCACGGGTTATTTATCCGTGTAGGTTAAGTTATCAAGACTTTTTCTTAGGGACGATCTCTACATCAGGAAGGGCCAACTACAGACTGTTAAATCTTGATGTAGGATGTTTTTTTTTGTATTACTATTATCATAAGTTTTGTATTATGGCAAGTTATCGTATAAATATGTATCTAACCTATGCAAAGTGTTGTAACTCACTAGTAGTAAAGCTAAGAAAGAGTATGTTTGCATGTGATATACATAAAGTAGTTTTCATATAGTACAATATGCATGATTCTAAGTATGAAATGCAAAACAGGAATAGACTTGTAGCACGTACATAGGTATATGAAACAATATGACATGATTAATGGTAACATGATGGTTAAGTGAATATTTAGTATAAGCTTGATTAATAGTATTTAATTTATGAGTTAAATAGGGTATCTGTATAGGGGGTGCTACATGAAGTTTTAGTACAATCAGTTTTATTAATGTGACGAAAAGTTGTTTTAAGTTTAAACATAAGTCATATTACTCGAATGTTTTCTAAAAAAATTGTTAACAATAATGGAAGGGGAAGAGAGATCACAATATTATATTACCTTAGTCATATTACTTTAAAAACTTCACCACTTTATGGGGCATGAGATGGAGCTTGCAACACATGGATAGAATTTATCAATTATCATGCAATAATCCTAGGATTATGATAATAATGTGGTCACATATAAAACGAGTCAATGATAAAAAAAAAGTCATGTTATTTTTATCTCACATTATATCATGAAATCAATTAAATAATTGGATTTAACCTAGAAAAAATCATTATATAACAAATAAAAGGAATTTAAGCCACTTAAATCTCCCCAACTGAAAACAAAAAAAGCTAAAAAATCTGGAAATCCTCTAATTTTGACCTACCTTAAGCCAAATATTTTGGCAAACACTGATAAATAAGGCCACAAGTCTAACTCAAGTTAGAAAACTGGCACAATAAGGAATTAGAGATGACCCATTGCCAAATATACATTTAACATCTACAAATATACCACCAAAATCATTAGCAAAATACCTCTTTATTAGACCACGAGATTTTTGATTTACTATTGAAGACTAATAAAAGAGATGTAGATAAAATTTTGAATAACAATTTTCTCATAACTCACAATCCTCTAAAATAAATGCCTTAATATGGAAAGAAATAAATTAAGATGAAAAGAAATAAAATTAAATGTTAAAGGATAAATAAAAGAAAACTTGAGATATGTCAAGAAGAGCATCTAGATTGCAATTGAAAAGGTAGGCACCATCCTTGTAATTAGGCTAAAGTCCATGAATCCTAAAACTAGTAGCTGGTTTTCCAATCTTTGGATAGCAACAACTCTACCAAACAACAACATATAAATAATTTTTTCCATTTTATTCGAATCACTTTTCAATTTAACAGAACATTTAAATAAAAAGTGTTCTATTAATTAATTACCGATTGAATGAAGTAGAAGAAATCGAAATCTTCAGAATAGCAAACAACATAAAGTTGTTGGATCATCAAAAGCTTTATAAAGGTTGAAAAGTTTTATTTCATCTTCTTCTTTTCGTGAAAATTGTCTTTGTGTGGTTGGTTTAATTAGGATGTAATATTAACAAAATAAGATGATAGGAAATGGGTTTACTTATGATTTTTATAGCCAAACTACTATAAATGAAGGATTGATGTTGATACCAATTAAATATCAAATATCAAAAACATGAAAAATTAAAGAAAATAGAGGGCATAAGGATGAATCTTTTACTAGAATTGAGCATTGATTTGCCGACAAGTGAAGTTTAGAGAACCAAAGACATGCTACTATGCATCGCTACTGTCGATGTGAAGTTTAGAGTGCTAGAGAACCATTGTGAGTGGTCAGGCACTAAAACACCATCTAGTTTGGCCAAAATGGAGAAGCGTACCTCAGACTTAGCTCAGTGCCACAAGATGGCCAGTGTAGGTCATGTCACCATTTACCATCATAACTCGACAAAGGAAGAAGAAAAAGCTTCAATTTATAAAATGAGGGAAATGTAGAATGGACGAGGTAGAGAGATGGTGACTCCAAGTTGGAAAAGAAAAGAAGGATGAGGCAAAGAGAGAAGGGGTAATTAGGGTTTCTAAAAGACAAAAATGTCCCTCTTTTTATTTGTACAATATCAGTTAAATGAAGGATAATTTCGTAAATATATTTACCTAGAGTTTTTTGTTTGTATCCATATATGTGCACATGTATTGAATACATATTAATCATAAAAAATACTTTTATAATCAATATCTATCTAATATTATTAAAATCCTATAAGTGGTAATGCGCTCTAAGGTGATGTGATTTAGTCTAAATCAAAACTAAGAGATGTTGGACTCCTCAAAAAATAATTGATGAAAAACTATTCTTGTTAGCAATGAGTTATTAAACTTAATTTTTTTAATCATATAATTTCTAACTTAAATGTTAATTTTATCCATATTAGAAAAAAATTTGAATTTGGATACAAATTCATATGTATAGCAAAAAATATTCAAAATAATTACTAAACATATATATATATATATATATATATATATATGCATGTATTTTTTTATTAATATTATAATGATTAGTAAAATCAATAATCATAATTAAAATTTTTTTAAAAATTTAAATTCAAAATAAAACATTTATTTAATATAAAAACTTTTAGCAACTAATTTAGCAACAAAAATTTTGTTGCTATATGAAATATGTATCTTAACATATACCAATAGCATTATAAGTGTTGTCACTATTCTATTGCTAAATAACACTTGAATCAGCAAGCAAAATGCAATCGCTGTATTTCTAGAAAATCTTTTCATAAATAGAAAACTTTTAGCGACAATAATTTCCTTCGCTAAAGGAGTCACAAAAAATGGCACCTAAATTTGCTACTAACATTTAGCAACCGTTTTATAGTTCCCGTCACAATTTTTTTGCTCAACCTGCTCACAATTTTAAAATATGCATTTTCATGACATATTTGGAAAATGATCACTAATATGTTACTAGTTATTGACAGATATAATGTTGTTGCTAATTTAATTTAATTTTTTTATATAGTGAGCCTTAATTTGTTAAGCATCAAGCCACTCTCTTTCAAATGATGACCTTTGACCTTTTTTTTGAAAGATCAAGCCAACCTTTACTCATAGATTTAGTCCACTACAAAAAAAATGATGTTACCAACAAAATTTACCGATGGACACAAATTATATCGCTAAAAATGAGATATTATCAATGGATTAGCAATGGAAAATAAAGGCATCAGTAAAAATAAAATAATTGCAAAATGCCGACATTTTTGGCAATAGAGCAAAAAAACGATATGTAAAATTAGCGGGAACTAGTGGCGCCATTTTGTAGCGATGGAAAAATGCGTCGATAAACATGTCAAACATTTTAGTTTATGTACTAATGGAACTTTCATTGGTAATATAAATGTAGTTTTATTTTATATGTTTTAGTGATGGAATAGTGACGGTATATCTGTTCCATCGGTAAATAATGGCAGCATAGGGATTTGCAACGGTATTTTCATCAATAATCTGGTTCTATTAGTTTTATTATTAAAAAATAAATTTTTAAAATTTATTTTTTTCATTTTATAATAAAATATTATTTTTGTGCAAATAAATCCTAGGCTAGATATTTTTTCATTTTTATTATATATAATTTTTTATGAAAATAATTAATATATTTTAGTCATATGTATATGTTTTAATTATATATGCACTATTTTTTATTTTATGAATATTTAAATAAAAATTTATTATATTTTGATATGATATAAATCTGATCTATATGATTTATATTTTTTAATATTTAATTTTGACTCTATTAGTATATAAAGAAATTCATGTTACCTTAAAAATTTTAAATCAAATGGAAGATTAATTCATAATAATTTATAGTATAAAATTAAATTTTATTTTATTTTTAACTCAATTTTTTTATTATTATCATAGATAATAAAGCTATCTCTCTTGTAAATTTAGCCATACCCTAAAAAATTAGGTCTGTAGGAACATATCCTAGTTTGTTTTTTTGCCCTTTAGAACCTCCCTTGTAAAAGCACTCAAAAGAATTTTCTTAAATGTAATTTACTTAGAAAAAGCCTAACTCTTTCTCTCCACTATTAGAAAATGCTATCTCTGGTGCCCTAAGCTCTCTCAGATCAAATTCACCAACTTTTTCCTAAAACAAACATAAACACATAAATTGGACATAAACATATAAAAATACATATAATATTACATACTTAACTACATAAATAAGAGAAAAACACATAACAAAAGGTAGACATTTTAAATGATATCAAATTGCCCCACACTTTTCTCTTGCTTGTCCCCAAGCAAGAGAAAAGTGAGAAATTTTAATCTCAAGTTAAATTATAAAGCATTGTTCAATTTTCACTTAAAATAAGATTGAAATGAAATCAAATACCTTAACACTCACAATATTAGTACATCAAGACATAAAACATATATTCTAAATTACCAAGTCACCTAAGTTTACTAAACCCAACATCAAGATAATAAAGTCTCAAGTCTAACCATGCTCAAGGAAGAAAATTGATCATAAAACTTAAGAATTTAAAACTAAAGTTGCCTTTTTGGACAATTAAAAAGCACACATACCTTTAAGCCCATCTCATGGCATTTTTAGAATATATTTTTCATTCCTTTTCTTATTTCTTCTTTTTTTTTTAAAAAAAACATGGATATACTTTTAGACTTTATCCCATGAATAGCAAGATAATGTAGTATTGGGTGCATTTTATGCTCCATCCCATACTTTATTGAACTTTTTGGATATGCATCTTATTTTTTTTTTAGATTTTCACTAGTCCTCATCCATTATTGAAAAGCCAAAAGGTAAGTATTATGGCTATAGTTTCCATGAGACAACTAAAATCCAAAAATCTTAAACTAAATGAGCAATTCTTAACCTTAAAGCATAGTTAATGAAGAGACTAAACAACCTAAAATGTTGAAAGAAGTAAAAAGAGATAACTTAAAAACACAAAACACATGCCAAAAATCTTGAAAAACTAATCAAGTGAGTATAGAAGGTAAATGATTCTTCATAACAGCCTATATTACATACAATACAAGCAATACTTATAATAAACTTACTAAAACACACATACTTAACATGCTCCCCCACACTTAGAATAAACATTGTCCTTAATTTGGAGAAATAGAACAAACACACAAACATATAAAAAGAAAAACACAAAACAAACAAAAATATAGAGGAAAGAATACTCCCCTCAAATTCATGGTGAAGGTGGAGGTGAAATGACCACATAGCCCGCGTGGGCAATGAAAGTGTCTACCTTGTGCTCAATACGGCGTTGACTATGAACCATTTGACTTGTTACTTGCTCCAAGGTAGTTAGTTGATTTTGTATGGAGGACTGGTTTTGCATCAATTGGTTGAACATGGATTGGGTGAGATTTGAAGAAGATCCAGCAGGTGGTGTGAAATCAGGTGAATGACTAGGTGTATCCTCCATAGGATCATCACTTGGCCCTTGCTCCGTTGGCCTTGACTCTTTCGAAGTACTTTCCACAGTAGCTACTTGTGGAGTAAAAGTGCTTGGAAGTTCCTTCCAACAAGAACGATAGATAGGTGGTATGTATTGAAATGAATGGTTAGTCACTTCTCCTCTTACAAACAATTGTTTTGAAAAATATAAACATGGAAGTGCAGTGGCATAAGTCCTCAAATCAATATCAATCCCCCTAGCAATAGCGGCAATGACATGACCGTGTGTGACAAGAGACTCCGGACGACCAACACAATTCAACAATTGCTTAAAAATCCAACAAGACCAACAAATATATTTATGATTATGCACACACCACATCAAGAACAGTTCATGACTAGAAACTCTATTAAACTCAAGCTTGTTGAAAACAATAAAGGCAAGAATCTTATGCAAAATCCAGTATTTCAAGTCCAAAATAAACATTGATTTAGCCTCCCTAGCCTTATAAGGTGTAGTTAAACCAGTAAGAAAGTTCCAAAAATCATTAGGCTGATAACTCTTAGGAGGAGTACATAAACCATTTGGTTTAAAGCCAAAAATGCGATGCATCATGAAATAAGTAAGTGTATGATCAACACCATTCAAGCGAAAGTATACAAGCCTAGGATTATCAGCGTTCTCTTTGAAATTGGTGTAAAATTCCAAAACTAAATTAGTGTAGAATTGCTCATGCATATTAACAAAATGCAAGAGTGCACATTGAGATAACATCTCATTTACTTCATCAAGAACACCCACTTGTTCAAGCAAAGAGTTGGGAAAATACTTACATTGAGTGATTGCTCTATCTTTAAGAACAAGGAATCTGTTACCTTCATGGATTGAGGAAAGAGGGAATGGTGCACCAAAATCTGTCTGCAAACTCTGAAGTTGGGCATCATCTCCTCCTTGCTGACCCCTTGAGGTTGAAACGTTTTTTATTCTCACCATTGTTGTTAAAGAGAAATGAAACAGGGAAAGAAATGTGTAACTTGAATGTAAAGAAAAGATATGTGAAGATGATGTTGTAGAATAAGGAAAATAAGGAGACAAATGTGAATATAAGTAGTGACAGTTAAAGAGAAAGAAGTGCACGAGAAGAATAAAAGAAAAGGAAAGTGAAAAATGAAAAGAAACTAACTGCAGTATTTATAGAAGAATGAGGGGAAAAAGGAAAAGACACGTCATTTAAAAACCCTAACTTTAAGTTATAACCATTCCCCCTCAATAAATTTAAGTTAATTAAGGGTAGTTAAGGGGTAGTTAATTCATATAAAAACTGCTAAGACACCTAATTAAAAGAAATAAAAGTGAAATAAAGAAATAAAAATGAATTAAAAATAAAAATAGGAAAGTAAAAATCACGACTCGGTATGCTTGGAATAGTAGATCACGAGTCGGCACCATCATCAGGACTCGTGAAGAAAAAGGCAATTGTAGCACAGGATAAATAGTTCACGAGTCGGCATAATCCTCACGACTCGTGAATAAAAATAGAGAGACAAGAATTGTACATGGTCACGAGTCGGTATGCTGCTCCCGACTCGTGAGCCTTTCTCTTCTGTATGACACGTGATCCTCTTCACGACACGTGATTCAGCTCACGACTGAATGAAGAAAGCCACTGGAATACTCGTGAAGATGTTCATGAGTCGTGATGCACTCGTGAACATGATGTAATGCTATAATTTTCTATAAAATCTTACCATGTCGATCCAGAAAGTAAAAGCACTATAAAAAACATATAATGTAGTCTACAATAAAACCATAAAACAAATAAATCCAAACTAAAAGAACTAATTAAATACAAAAATATTATAATTATGCAAGAGAAGAATTTAACAAAGAAACTTTGTGAGAAGGAACCAATGCATCACCAATGAAATAAGGCTTCAATCTATGTCCATTAACTTTAAAAACCTCTCCTTTATCATTAGCAATATCAACAGCCCCATAAGAAAAAACATGAACAACTTTGAAAGGTCCCGACCATCTAGACTTTAATTTTGCAAGAATTAACTTCAATCGAGAATTATAAAACAAAACCATGTCACCAACTTGAAATTCTTTCTTGGATATATGTTTATCATGCCATAATTTAGTTCTTTCCATATATAACTTAGCGTTTTCATAAGCATTCATATGAAGCTCTTCTAATTCTTGTAATTAAAGCAATCTCTTCCTACCAACTTGTTGCATGTCAAAGTTTAACACCCTAGTTGCCCAATATGCTTTATGCTCAACCTCAACCGGCAAATGACAAGACTTACCATAAACCAATTGATAAGGTGTAAGACCTATAGGAGTTTTAAAAGCTGTTCTATATGCCCAAAGAGCATCATCTAGCTTAAGTGCCCAATCTTTTCTTGATCTAGAGACAGTTTTCTCCAAAATCGACTTAAGCTCTCTATTGCTAATCTCAACTTATCCACTAGTTTGGGGATGATAAGGTGTAGCAATTTTATGAGTCACATTATATTTTCTCAATAATTGCTCTATAACTTTATTGCAAAAATGAGACCCACCATCACTAAGAATGGCCCTAGGTGTTCCAAATCTAGGAAATATAACTTTCTTAAGCATCTTCTTAACCACCTTGGCATCATTTGTAATGGTTGGAATTGCTTCCACCCACTTAGATACATAATCCACCATAACTAAAATATACCTATTTCCTAAAGAACTAGGAAATGGTCCTATAAAGTCCATACCCCAAACATCAAATAATTCAACTTCCAAAATACCATGTTGAGGCATCTCATTCCTCCTAGACAAATTTCCCATTCTTTGGCACTTATCATAATTTAGTATAAAGTCCTTAACATCTTTAAATAATGAAGGCCACCAAAAACCAGCTTGTAAAACCTTAGATGTTGTCTTAGAAACTCCAAAGTGACCACCTACAGAATAAGAATGATAATGAGCCAATACGTCACCAACTTCTTCATGAGGAAGACACCTCCTAATCAAACCATTAGCATATCTCCTATATAATAAGGGCTCTTCCCAATAATAAAACTTCACATCATGAAGGAATTTCTTCCTTTGCCTATAATCTAAACCATAAGGAAGCATTCCACTCACTAAATAGTTTGCTATGTCAGTAAACCAAGGAATTTCCTTAAAAACCACACTAAAAAGATGTTCCCCATGAAAAGCTTCATCAATAGGTACCCCATCATCATTATCTTGCAAAACACATTGGGTCAACCAAGATAAATGGTCCGCAACTAAATTCTCCTTTCCTTTTTTATCTCTTATTTCCCAATCAAACTCTTGTAACATTAAAATCCATCTTAACAACCTACGCTTAGCATCTTTCTTACTTAAGAGATACTTAAGAGTAGCATGATCAGAATAAATAATGACTTTTTGCCCTACAAGATAAGCCCTAAACTTATCAAAAGCATACACAATAGCCAAGAGTTCTTTTTTAGTTGTGGAGTAGTTAATTTAGGCATCATCTAGTAACTTGCTAGCATAATAAATAACAGAAGGCTTCCCATCAATTCTTTGTCCTAAAATAGCTCCAACCGCACAATTACTAGCATCACACATCAACTCAAAAGGTTGTTCCCAATTTGGTGGTTGCAAAACCGGTGAAGTGACAAGAGCATGTTTAAGAGTTTCAAAAGATTTAAGACATGCCTCATCAAAATGAAAATCAACATCTTTGCCTAGTAATGTGCATAAAGGTTTAGCTATCTTAGAAAAATCTTTGATAAACCTCCTATAAAATCTAGCATGACCTAGAAAGCTTCTAACATCTCTAACATTTTTAGGTGGAGGCAAATTAGCAATAATTTCAATTTTAGCTCTATCAACTTCAATCCCCCTATTAGAAACTAGATGTCCTAAAACAAAACCCTCTTGTGCCATAAAATGACATTTTTCCCAATTTAAAACTAGATTATCCATGAAATCTTCTACACATTGATCAATAAGATCACTAAAAATAGAGAACATACATCTTTGAAAAGTAGCCGGTGCATTGCACAAACCAAAAGGCATTCGCCTAAATGTAAAAGTTCCATATGGGCATGTAAAAGTTATCTTAGATTAGTCATATGGATGTATGGGTATTTGGTAGAATCCACTTAACCCATCTAAATAACAAAAGTAAGAAAAATTAGCCAATCTTTCTATAACTTGATCAATAAATAGTAAAGGAAAATGATCCTTTCTAGTGGCCTTATTTAGTTTCCTATAGTCCACACACATACGCCAACCCGTGATAGTCCTAGTAGGAATTAAATCATTATTATCATTACGAATTACAGTCAAGCCACCCTTCTTAGGGACAACTTGAATTGGACTCACCCACTTACTATCACTTATAGAATAAATTATACCATTATCAAGCAATTTAATTATTTCCTTCCTCACAACCTCTTTAAGAGTTGGATTAAGCCTTATTTGACCTTCAATAGAAGGTTTAGAATCCTCTTCTAACAAAATTCTATGCATACAAACTTTAGGTGCATTTCCTTTTAAATCACTAATTGAATATCCCATAGCATTTCGATGAGCAAGTAAAATATCACGTAAAGCATCCATATTATGCTTATCAATTGAGGAATTAACAATGAATGGTAATTGAAACTTTGAATCTAAAAATTCATACCTTAAGCTTGTTGGTAGTGGCTTGAGTTCAAGCTTAACTTCCTCCTTAGATGGCTTTGATGACATATCCTCATCCTTTCTCAAAGACTCAACTTTTGAAAATTTTCCATGGAAAGGATATGAGGCAACTTGCAAAACCTCATCACAACTTTCATTTAAACAATAAGGTGCAATAGGGTTTTGACTCATACAATCATGCACAACATTATCAATACACTCATCAAGAACATCATAGGAATCAATTCGATTTACCATTTCTATTGGTGAAGATTTAACCATTCCAAAAATATTAAACTCAATTGTTTCACCATTAACCTCAAGAGATATTTTACAATTTTTCATATCAAAAACAGCCCCAGCAGTAATTAAGAATGGCTTACCAAACAAAATGGGAGTTTCAGGATCCTTATCCATTTCTAGCATAACAAAATCAGCAAGAATCACAAATTTACCCACTTTGGTAGGAATATTTTCTAATATACCTATAGGGTGTGAAATAGATTTATTTGCCATTGATAAGCACATATTAGTAGGCTTTAATTCACTTAAATCAAGCTTTTTATAAATGGAATAAGGCATAAGGCTAACACTAGCACCCATATCACATAGAGCCTTATCAAAATATGTACCACCTATAACACAAGGAACCGTAAAACAACCCGGATCCTTTAGCTTAGGCGGGTATTTAGAATACAAAGCCTTAGATTCTTCTACCAAAGAAACATAACCATATTCTTCAAGCTTACCCTTGTGACTCACAATTTCTTTTAAAAATTTTGCCCATGAAGGTATATCCTTAATTACATCCACAAAGGGTATAGTTATAGTAAGTTCCTTCAAATATTTCAAAAACTTGCCAAATTGCTTATCAAGATTTCTTCTAATAAGTCTTTGAGGAAATGGCAAAACATTTAAATTAACTTTAGGTTCATCTTCCTTAGATAAGGTTATCTTTTCTTGAGGTTCATTAGCCTCATTCATCACATCATCATTTGTACTTTCAACCAAAACATGATCATTATTCACAATAGGACTCTCATTATCTTTTAGATTACTCTCAATCTTTTTACCACTCCTTAACATAATAGATTGAACCAATTCATGAGGCAAAAACTCAGGTTGACTTGGTAGCTTGCCTAAAGGTTTAGCACTAGAAGTAGCTTGTTGAGCCAATTGAGTTTCAAGCATCTTATTATGAGTGACAAGTTGATCAATTTTAGTGTTAATTTGCCTAAATTGTTCCTCATTTTGCTTATTAGAAGTCATTTGATGATTAACAAATTGTTCCATCAAACTTTCTAAATGGGATTTAGGTTGTTGGGAGTTAAAAGGTAGTTTATTTGGAAAAGTTGAAGGGTTAGGTAACTTGTTCATATGATTGTTATTGTTAGGAGGGTTCAGTTGGGCATTTTGGTTAGACCAAGAAAAACTGGGATGGTTTCTCCATTATGGGTTATAATAATTAGAATTTTGACCCATCCTTTGATTATAGTTGCCTTGAACAAAACTTACATCCTCACTAGACCCCTCACTACAATTAGCATACATATGAGGTCTACCATATTTCTCACATACTTGACTAACATTTTCAACATTAGAGTGAGAATTACTTACCATTTTTGTCAAAGCTTCTACCTTAGCCATCAAAAGATTAATGGAATCCAATTCCAAAAATCCCTTAGCCTTCGCCATAGTAGGTTCTTCTCCCATATATCCTTATGAGGATAATTCTTCCAACAAAGTTTCAGCTTCCTTAGTAGTCTTTTCTAACCATTTACCACCTGAAGCAGCATTAACAATATTTATATTTTCCTCCATTAACCCATTGTAAAAGATTTGAGGAATCATCCAATCCGGCAAGCCATGATGAGGACATTGCCTTTGAAGTTCCTTAAACCTTTCCCAAGAGGTATAAATGGTTTCATTAGGCAATTGTTTAAATGTAGATATTTGATTTCTAAATTTTGCCATTTTATGAGGTGGAAAATACTTATGAAGAAAAGCTTGTTTTAATTGGTCCCAAGTAGTTATTGTCTCACTAGGTATACTAGCAAGCCAAATTTTAGCCTTTTCTTTCAAAGAAAATGGAAATAACCTAAGTCTAATTGCATCACTACTCACTCCATTAATTTTAAACGTAGCACACACATTAAGAAAAGCAAGGATATGAGCATAAGGGTCTTCCCCTTGCAAACCTCCAAATTGATTATTTTGCACCATTTGAATGACAGCCGGCTTGATCTCGAAATTGTTATTAGAAATAGCCGGTGCCGCTATTCCTCCAAAACTCTCCGAAATATTAGGCATTGCAAAATCACCAAGTGTTCTCCTTTCTTCTCCCGCCATAATTGGAATATTATGACCTTCCTCAAATTTAGCACTTTGTTCTCCTTCTACTTGCAATCTAAGTTCCTCTTGTTGCTTCCTTCTAAGATCCCTACACAAATAAAAAAAATACTTTTAGGCTAAGACTATTACTAAAATTCTAATACTATAGCAAACAAATCACAATACAAAATTCATATATCAAAATAACAAATTTATATCCTAAATTCCTAAAACATCTACTCATTTGTATCAATCAATAAAAATTAATATTGAACCGCTCCCCAGCAACGGCACCAAAATCTGATGGGTGATTTATTTGAACCCTTAGTCTCACTAGACTGCGTATAGGATGAGTAGGGTATCGTTCCAAAGGGAACGGGGTAAATTTTGTATTGATATAACAATAAGTAAATGGATAGTTAATGATTTTAATTGGAATCATGCAATTAATGTAAATACTAAACTACTTATAATATATTAAGTTAATTTTGGATAATAGATTACTTAAAAGATAGGATGTACATACATTATAACCAAATAAACAATTTCATCTTTGAATCATTTAACAAATATATGAATGATATGATTGGAGAATTTAGCCAATATTCTTTAAAGCAATTCTCATTGTCAATAAAGATGTTCTTACTTAGAGTCTATAAGCATTCTCATGTCATTATAGAGATAAATAAAAACTATGAAGTTCAATGCTAATTCTTTAACCCCCTCAAAGTGAATTCCTTATCTCTAAGTGAATTCAATGCTTCAAGTAAATTTATTTGACTTTCCATCAAAGAATTCCAACTCTCATTCTGAATTAAATGACTAACATGCTAATTATGGTGATCAAGCATAATGAGCAAAGTAAAGCACTCAAATAAATCTAAATCATACTTCATACATAAAGAGAATAAACATTCAATAGACAAAGATAAATAGATGAATAACAACTTAAATTAAATAGTTACAAAGTACCAAAAGAACTTAGCCACAGACAAAATTACAATAAAGATAAAGTAAGAGAAAAGAAAAAATCACTCCCCAGCGTTTACTTTCTATTTTGACCTTCTAATAAATCTCTTATTCCTTTGGCTTTGTTCTTTGATCATCCTTTAAACACTGAGTAAAAGAAATGTCCAAAACAAACTAAAAAATGTTCTTAAGAAAACAGTAAAAGAATTCTTTATTTTTTTCCATCCTTTCCTCTAGAGTTTTTCTCCCATATATATAGAGCTTGACTCTACAGATATGTCCCTTAAGAAATCACGAAAGGTTGCTTTGAGAGGACATGATGTATGGCTGAAAGATCGAGTGTAAAAGATACAACTTTTGAGGAACAAGTGCATTGTCCGACTCGTGAGCCTCCTCACGAGTCGTGTTCCTTCTTATATTCTTCTGGACTCGTGAACCTGATGCCGAGTAGTAAAGCTTTTCATGACTCCTGATCTTATTGTCGAGTCGTGAGCCCTTTCATGACTCGTGATCTTCTTCTTCGAAACTTCAACAGATTCTTCATTTTCTTCACACTTCACCAACTTTTTCCTAAAAACAAACATAAACACATAAATTGGACATAAACATATAAAAATACATATAATATTACATACTTAACTACATAAATAAGAGAAAAACACATACTAAAAGGTAGACATTTTACATGATATCAGGAACCTAGACTTAAATCTGCCTTTAATTAAATGGAATTTAGGATTGAATCCGGACTAGTTCCCTAGACTGCACACAGAAACAGAATTTATAGTAATGGGCATATCTTTTTGTAGAGATGTTAAAATGTTACAAAATTAAATTATGGAAGAATTAGAGACATGAAAGTCTATCTTTGATGAAGAAATGTTGGTTTAAATCCTTCTAAATTTTACATTATAAATTGTTCTAAATGACAGTCCACACGATTTGGTTTTAAAACAGCCTATAGTATTTTTCAAATAAGTCAAGCTATAGGTCAGATATAGAGATGAATTTTGATGCTCTGGAAACTAGTCACATAGGGGGATAAAATTGTGGAAGATTATCTTGACAAAAAAATGACTTTTTCCTTTCCAAATGTGGCTCACAAGTTGAGTCCGGAATGCTGCCTTATACAGATTGTTGATGCACTTGACTTTATGATTACTAATTAAATTGAGATGAATAGTTGTTTTTATGATAGTAAAATAAATTGGACGGGGCATGTAATATGACTATCGATGAAAGAATTATATGCATACATTTACATTCATTGTGTATATGAATAAAGATTAGTGATGAAATATCTAACCTACACATGTAATTAGACCTGTATATGATTGTCATATGCCTAATTGATGTGTACATATGTAATCCTATGACATGAAAGTGCACATGATCTGAATGATGATAAATGCATATATTTATATTGGTAAACATGCTTATAGGAATAAGCCTACTACATGCGAATGTATCTACAGGTATGTACATTTACGATTATGTATATGAATGTATGAGCATCTAATTGCCCTATGAGATAGAAAATGTTTTAGCATAACTATGAACATGTGAGACGCTTAATGAGAACATGATCAAGTATATGATATGGTGATTATATGTCATGCCTATATGTCATGATGCAAACTTATAGTCACACGAAATGGATGAGCTAATTGTGTAACTTGGCTTATGAATTGTGCATATATCTATTTATGCACCAGAGAACTTATAGTTTTACAAGACTCTCTATATGTACAAATAGTATACTATGAATACAGTCTTAATATGTGAATTGAACATGAATATAGTTCTGCTTGCGATATAGTTTTAGATGTGGATAGATAAGCGCTTATAGGGAAATTGTAGCTGCCATAGTCTGGCACAATTGGGTCCATAGTATATATGATCCCGTTTGGATCATGATCAGCCCCGTTTGGGTTGATAGGCGACCCCGTTTGGGTCTGCTTGATCGGTCCACAGTACAATTTGGCCCCATTTTGGTGTATAGATCTGATATCTTTGGATATTCTTCTTTTTGATACCGATGTGTATCCATTATTCCCGTTATCCACTTATAAAGCTAAGGCAGGCTAAACGTTATTCATAGTAATGATCCAAATTAAACAGTTAAAGTTTTTGACTAAAGATTGATGTTGTGGATTATATTATTTGTTTACCCATAGGAATTATGTTTCATTTGAATATGTTTACATGGGAAATTGTTGTCTATATGAATTATGAATATGAGAATATTTGTTACTCTTTTGGGTACGATGTTTAGGTAATTGTGTATATGTTTTATGCTTTAAAGTATTGGTTATTATTGACATGATATGTTGTACATGTTATTTATTATACACATTGTATGCATATTTTGATGACCGTTGTGAGTGGTCATCCATCTATAGATATTCCCCACTAAGCTTTATGCTTAGCACGGGTTATTTATCTGTGCAGGTACCGTTGCCAAGAATTTTGTTCAGGGACAATGTCTGCATTAGGAAGGGCCAACTATCGACTGTTAATCTTGATATAGGATGTTTTTTTTTGTATTAGTATTATCACATGTTTTGCTTTATGACCAGTTATGCTATAAGATGTATATAACTTATGAGAAATGTTGTAACTCATAAGTAGTAATGCTAAGAAGAGTGTGTGTGCATGTGATATACATAAAGTAATATTCATATAGTATAGTATGCATGATACTAAGTATGAAATACAATACAGGAATAGACTAGTAGCACATACATAAGTTTATGAACAATATGACATGATTAAGGGTAAAATGATAGATAAACAAATATATTGCATAAGAATGATTAATAGTAATCAAATTATTAGATAAATAGGGTTTTGCATAAAGGGTGCTACAATTTGTGGTATCAGAGCCTGGTTTAGCCTTTTCTAGGTAAAATGAACCTAGGATTCTATAGTATGATATAGTGTTTTGTTGGCTTGATGCAGAAGTCCCTATTTTCTTATAGATCGAAGATGGAGAGCTCTAGGGATGCTTTTGAGGAATCGGCTAAAAGTAACAGGCCGGTTGGAACCAATGACTGCACCTAAAGTACCAATATCTGAAATTAGGAAGCATGGTGCTAAAGAGTTTTTAGGCACTAATCTGGAACAGTTTGAGGAAGCTAAATTTTGGATGGAAAAGCTAGAGAGAATTTTTTATGAAATCCACTGTCTAGTGGGTCATAAGGCATCTTGTGCTGTGTCCTTATTATAGGGGGTTGCTTATGATTGGTGGAAGTTAGTGTTGAAGCAACCCCAGTTACTAGATCCTAATACATGGGAATTTTTCACAGCTGAATTCAAGAAAAAGTATGTTACTGAGACGTACAAGCAAGAGAAGTTAAAGAAGTTTCTCAATTTGAAGCAGAGAGCTATGTCTGTGGTTGAATATGAGAAAGAATTTAGTCATTTGTGCAAATATGTTACTGATGAGATATTAACTGATGCTTTTAAATGTAGACAGTTTGAAGATGGATTAATTGATCATATCAGAGAAAAGTTAATTGGATCTATATCTTTGTAAGTGGTTAACTTCACTCAACTAGTTACAGCAGCCCTGCGAATTAAAAAGAATGAAATTGCAAAAAGGGAGAAAGAACAGAGAAGGAGTGCGTCCAAAGGTGGATCTTTCACAGGAAAGAGAGCTAGAGTAGCTCAAGGAAATCAGCCAGCTGAATCCGGCTATAGTTCTGCAAAAAGGAATAGGAGACAAGAATCTTCTGCAGTGTCTAAGCTGGGAAAGGGAGCTTTAGGGAAACAGAGTGGGAGGCAACCTCCAGTGTGTCCCTATTGTTCTAGGCAACATTGGGATAGTTGCAGGAAATTGACTGGGGCATGTTTCAAGTGTGGTGGTACCAATCACTTTATGGAAAATTGTCCTTCGAAGAGGGATCAGGGTGTTGGACAGCAGGGTAGTAGAGGAACTTATAATGCACCATCTTCAGGTAGAGGCAGAGGAAGAGGACATGGGGGATCGAGGCATTAGGGATCCCAGTCCAGGAACATTTCTGAATCAGTTGATAGGCCCACAGCTCCAGTTGTTTCTATTCGGGCTTATGCAATGAAAGCTAGAGAGGATTAAAGTGCTCCAAAAGTTATAGCTGGTATTTTCTCTCTCTTTGATTTTGACATGCATGCACTGATTGATCCTAGTTCCACTTATTCTTATGTTTGCACTGGGGATATGGGTAGAAATGAGTCTACTGTACATGAACTAGAATATGATATATGTGCAACCAACCCTTTGGGTCACAGTGTTGTTGTTAATATAGTGCATAAATAGTGTCCTATTGTAATTCAAGGGAAAGAATTTCTTGCTGATCTTATTGAATTGCCATTTTGGGAGTTTGATATTATATTGGGTATGGATTGGCTGTCTATACATCATGAAGTGATTAATTGTGAAGCTAAAACTGTAACTCTTATTGGTGCTAATGGTAAATAAACTTTAGTTCAGGGCATTCGATCTAAACCCATAGCTAATGTAATAACAGCTATGAAAGCTAAGTGATTTATGAGAAAAGGGTGTGAAGCTTTCTTAGCACTTATACTTGATTCAAGAAAAGAGATTGTGAATCTCCAAGAGATTCCAGTGGTGAAATAATTTCTTGATGTGTTCCCTGAAGACTTGCCTAGTCTTCCACCTAAAAGGGATGTTGAATTGTCTATAGAAATTCTACCCGGTATAGCTCTTATTTCAAAGGCACCCTATAGGATAGCTCCTTTGGAATTGAAGGAACTAAAGGTTCAACTACAAGAGTTGCTTGACAAAGGCTTCATTAGGCCTAGTGCATCACCTTGGGGTGCACCGATTTTATTTGTGAAGAAAAAAGATGGGTCTTGAGGATGTGTATAGATTACAGACAGTTAAATAGGGTAACAGTGAAAAATAAGTACCCTTTACTTAGAATTGAAGATTTATTTGATCATTTGAAAGGTGTTGAAGTATTTTCCAAGATTGATTTGCGAAAGGGTTATTATTAACTTCAGGTTAAGGATGTGGATGTTTCCAAAACAGCCTTTAGAACCCGTTATAGGCATTATGAGTTTCTGGTGATAACATTTGGGTTAACAAATGCACCAGCTGTGTTTATGGATCTTATGAATAGGGTATTTAGACCCTACTTGGATCAATTTCTTGTTGTATTCATAGATGACATTTTGGTGTATTCGAGAAATGAAGCGAAACATGCTGAACACTTGAGAATCATTTTACAGACCCTGAGGGAGAATAAGTTATATGCTAAGCTGAGCAAATGTGATTTTTGACTTAAGGAAGTTTTTTTCCTTGGTCATGTAGTATCTTTTAAAGGCATTAGAGTGGATCCATCAAAAATTGGGGCTATAGTGAATTGGAAGCCGCCTCGAAATGTGACAGAAGTGAGAAGTTTTATGGGCTTAGCAGGTTATTACCGTCATTTTGTGAAAGGCTTTTTAGTTATAGCTATACCACTCACTAAACTATTGAGAAAGGGCATAAAGTTTGAGTGGACTGATCGATGTCAGGCAAGCTTTGATCAGTTGAATAAATTTTTGACAGAGGCTCTAGTTTTGACACAACCAGTTACAGGAAAGGAGTATGCTATGTATAATGATGCTTCCAGAGTTTGCTTGGGGTGTGTGTTAATGCAAGATGGTAAAGTAATTGCCTATGCATCTAGGCAGTTGAAGCAGCATGAGCAAAACTATCCAACCCATGACCTAGAGTTAGCAGCAATTATTTTGCCTTAAAAATTTGGCGACATTATTTGTATGGGGAAAAGTGCTGAATCTATACAGATCACAAGATTCTAAAATATTTGATTGAAAAGTGCAGAACCTATACAGATCACAAGAGTCTCAAATATTTGCTTACTCAAAAGGAACTTAACTTGAGGCAGCGAAGATGGTTAGAACTATTTAAAGATTATGATTGTATAGTGGACTACCATCCGGGCAAAGCTAATGTTATAGCTGATGCCTTAAGTCATAAAATGATGGCTGCTGTGATTACACATCATTGTAGATGGAAACTTGCTTATGATGGTGCTTTAATAGCACAGTTGAAGATTAGACCTTGTTTGAAGCAAACAGTTATCAATGCTCAGAAACATGATGAAAGGTTGCAACAGATTTTGAAGTTTTCACATGAATGGACCCAGTCTGAGTATTTAGTTAATGAGGATGGGGTTTGTATTATCAAAATAGATTATATGTTCCAAATGACAAGGAATTGAAAAGAACAGTATTGAATGAGGCTCACAATATAGTATTTACTATGCACCCTGGTGGGAATAAGATGTACCATGATTTGAAACAAGGTTATTGGTGGCCTAGCATAAAGAAAGATGTGGTAGTATATTTCTCCAAATGTTTAACTTGTCAGCAGGTGAAAGCAGAGCAGTAGTTACCCTCTGGTTTGTTAAACCCCATCCCAATTCCACAGTGGAAATGGAAGGATATCACCATGGACATTGTAACAGGATTGCCCCTTACACAGAAAAAGCATGATGCAGTGTGGGTTATAGTTGATAAGCTAACTAAATTAGCTCATTTCATACCAGTTCGAAATGATTACCCTATGGATAAACTGGTAGAACTTTATGTAAATGAGATTGTTAGACTGCATGGCATTCCGGTGTCAATAATCTTTGATCAAGATTCGAGATTCACATCGAGATTCTGGCAGAGTTTGAAACAAGCACTAGGAACTCAGCTCCATTACAGTACATCATTCCACCCTCAGATGGATGGTCAATCTGAACGGGTTATCCAAATTTTAGAAGATATGATGAGAGGATGTGTTTTGGATTTTGCAGGAAGTTGGGATAGATATTTAGCTTTAATGGAGTTCGCTTACAATAACAATTATCAAAGGAGCATCGAGATGGCACCTTATGAGTCCTTGTATGGCCAAAAATGTAGAACTCCTGTTTACTGGACTGAATTGTCAGAGTGTAAAGTCATTGGTCCAGATATTGTTAAAGATACAAAAGAAAGGGTATAAGTTATCAAGCAGAGATTGAAGGAAGCTAGCGATAGACAGAAGTCGTATACTGATTTAAAAAGGAAAGACATTGAATATCAAGTGGGTGACAAAGTGTTTTTGAAAGTGTCCCTTTGGAGAAAAGTATTGAGATTTGGAAAAAGGGTAAATTGAGCCCAAGGTTTATCGGCCCATATGAGATTCTTCAAAGAGTTGGGCTAGTGGCATACAGGTTGGCTCTCCCTATGGAACTAGCCAAACTCCATGATGTGTTTCATGTTTCTATGCTTCGGAGGTATCGATCAGATAAATCCCATGTGCTACCAGTTCAAGATGTGTAAGTACAGCCGGATTTCACTTATGATAAAGAGCCTATAGCAATTCTAGCTAGAGAAGTTAGACAGCTAAGGAATAAGTAAATTCCACTTGTTAAAGTGCTCTGGCAAAAACACGATTTACAAGAAGTTACTTAAGAACCAGAAATAGCTATGAAGGAACAACATCCTCACTTATTCAAAGCAAGTATGAATTTCGGGGACGAAATTCTTAAGGGGGAGAGAATTGTAATGCCCCTAACATGACCCTAATCTAATTTGCATATTTGAATGGGATTTTTTATTTGATTAAGATTAAATTAAATGAGGAATATGTATAAGTATGGGTCAATAGGGGGTAAATTATCATGTTATTATGTTGTTTGCATGAAAATAAAATTTTAAAGCAAGGTTTAATGTTAATTAAGGGTGCAATTGGAGTAAAAAGGTGTTAATTTGGGGTAAATGTATTGTTTTGGAAACTCAAGGGTCAAATGTGGATAGAAATTATTGTTTAAAGGTCAATTTGAGAGAAGGAATAAATGATTAGGTTAATGTTTGAAAGGAATTAAATGGAGAGGTTAAAGTTTAACATGCAAATTTTCAAGGGACTAAAGAGAGGATTTTCTTTGTTGGTATAAGAGGCTTGAGTTAGTGGAGATGGAGGTGTTGTGTAGTTGTGTGCTGATCGGCATGTGAAGGAGAGAAAACCAGAAAATCTTCATCTCATCTTTCTCTCACTCCCATTGATTCATCTCAAGAAATTAGATGATAATTTTAGTTGGTTAATCAAGAGTACAATGTATTAAACTTAAGGTAATTAAACTATTAATTGAACCCTTCATCATTATCTTCTTCTTATTTTCATTTGGATTTAGAATAACGTTAACTAAGTGCTGGAAATTTGAATGTCGATGATTTTGTGAAGGAGAAGAGGAAGGAAGGAAGAGCAAAGGAAAGGGTATTGCTAGAGGTTGAAGACATTGGGTTTGTCAGCCAAGGTATGGGAATTTAGGCTGTTCATATTGCATGTGAAATTGATTGTTGGAACTAGGTATGATTTACAAAATTCAAAGTTATGTTTTACTGGATTTTAACGATGTGAGGTTGAAGAAGATTTCACGAGTCGTGAACTTTTGTCCGACTCGTGAGCTCTTCATGAGTTGTGCATCTTCTTCCTCTAGGAATGTTGGGTTCACTCGTAAAGATCTTCACGAGTCATGAATTTTAGTCCAACTCGTGAACCTCTTAACGAGTTGTGAAGTATAGCTTTTCTTCAACACTCTTGAACCTCTTCACGAGACGTGAGTATTAGCCTTATAAGCTTCACTCGTGAATCTTTTCACGAGTTGAACATATCGTCATGACTGAATGACCTGTCTAGAATGTTTTGCTCATAAGTTGAGCTATAGAGCAGTAAATTGAATGATTATTTTTGCATTGGAAAATAGACTTCTATACCTATATTTCATGTGAAGCAACCGAGACTTAAATCTACCTTTAATTACATGGAATTCAGGATTGAATCCGGACTAGTTCCCTACACTACATATCTTTTTGTAGAGATGTTGAAATGTTACAAAATGAAATTTTGGAAGAATCAGAGACATCAAAGTCTAACTTTGATGAAGAAATGTTGGTTTAAATCCTTCTAAATTTTACATTATAAATTGTTCTAAATGACAGTCCACACGATTTGGTTTTAAAATAGCCTATAGTATTTTTCAAATAACTCAAGCTATAGGTCAGATATGGAGATGAATTTTGATGCTCTAAAAACTAGACACATAGGGGGATAAAATTGTGGAGATTATCTTGACAAAAAAATGACTTTTTCCTTTCTAAATGTGGCTCACAAGTTGAGTCTGAAATGCTGCCCTATACAAATTGTTGATGCACTTGACTTTATGATTACTAATTAATTGAGATGAATAGTTGTTTTTATGATAGTAAAATAAATTGGACAGGGCATGTAATATGACTATCGATGAAAGAATTATATGCAAACATTTACATTCGTTGTGTATATGAATAAAGATTAGTGATGAAAAATCTAACCTACACATGTAATTAGACCTGTATATGATTGTCATATGCCTAATTGATGTGTACATATGTAATCCTATGACATGAAAGTGCACATGATCTAAATGATGATAAATGCATATATTTATATTGATAAACATGCTTACAGGAATAAGCCTACTGTATACAAATGTATCTACAAGTGTGTACATTTTCGATTATGTACATGAATGTATGAGCATGTAATTGCCCTATGAGATAGAAAATGTTGTAGCATGACTATGAACATGTGAGACGCTTAATGAGAACATGATCAAGTATATGATATGATGATTATATGTCATGCCTATATGTCATGATGCAAACTTATAGTCACACGAAATGCATGAGCTAATTGTGTAACTTGGCTTATGAAATGTGCATATATCTGTTTATGCAACAGATAACTTATAGTTTTACAAGACTCTATACATGTACAAACAGTATACTATGAATACAGTCTTAATATGTGAATTAAACACGAATATAGTTCTGCCTACGATAGAGGTTTAGATGTGGATAGATAGGCACCTATAGGGAAATTGTAGTTGCCTTAGTCTGGCCCAATTGGGTCCATAGTATATATGATCCCATTTGGATCATGATCAACCCCGTTTGGGTTGATAGGCGATCCCGTTTGTGTCTGCTTGACCGGTCCACAGTACAGTTTGGCCCCGTTTGGATCTATAGATGTAATATCTTCATATATCCTTCTTTTTTATACCAATGTGTATCCATAGTTCCCGTTATCCACTGATAAAGCTGAGGCAGGCTAAATGTTATTCATAGTAATGATCCAAATTAAACAGTTAAAGTTATTTGATTAAAGATTGATGTTATGGATTATATTATTGGTTTACCCATAGGAATTATGTTTCATTTGAATATGTTTACATGGGAAATTGCTTTCTATAAGAATTATGAATATGAGAATATTTGTTACTCTTTTGGGTACAATGTTTAGGTAATTGTGTATATGTTTTATGCTTTAAAGTATTGGTTATTATTGACATGATATGTTGTACATGTTATTTATTA
Source organism: Excoecaria agallocha (assembly GCA_037975025.1). Classification (NCBI taxonomy): domain Eukaryota; kingdom Viridiplantae; phylum Streptophyta; class Magnoliopsida; order Malpighiales; family Euphorbiaceae; genus Excoecaria; species Excoecaria agallocha. Next base: position 46,893,887 of record CM075816.1, read on the forward strand.
TACACATTGTATGTATATTTTGATGACCGTTGTGAGTGGTCATCCATCTATAGATATTCCCCACTATGCTTTATGCTTAGCACGGGTTATTTGTCTTTGTAGGTACCGTTGCCAAGAATTTTTTTCAGGGACGATGTCTGCATTAGGAAGGGCCAACTATCGACTGTTAATCTTGATGTATGATTTTTTTTTGTATTAGTATTATCATATGTTTTGCTTTGTGGCCAGTTATGTTATAAGATGTATATAACTTATGAGAAATGGTGTAACTCACAAGTAGTAAAGCTGAGAAGAGTGTGTGTGCATGTGATATACATAAAGTAATATTCATATAGTATAGTATGCATGATACCAATTATGAAATACAATACAGGAATAGACTAGTAGCACATACATAAGTTTATGAACAGTATGACATGATTAAGGGTAAAATGATAGATAAACAAATATATTGCATAAGCTTGATTAATAGTAATCAAATTATCAAATAAATAGGGTTTTGCATAGAGGGTGCTACAAGTATATTTTTCCTTGCAAAAATTATTAAATAGTGTATAGTTGTTACAAGTGTTGTTAGGGATTAGTTTGGCAAAATATAAAAAGATTTATTAATTTTTAGTTATTATTATAAAGTATCAAAATCAATTGTTATTATAGTGGTTACGTGTTATTTCAAGTCTTAATAGAGTAATTTAGGCATTGCATATGAATATGCTACTAATTTCATTCATATGTTAGCTGCTTATAAGAAAATGGTTCAATTGCTCTTCCTTTGTCTATGTATATCTCAAATTAGTTTAAATTTATACTTGGTTTTGAATCTCATGAGCACTTTTTTTCACCAAATTAATAAAAATGTTGATGGTACAAATTGATATATTTGAAAATTATTTTAATTATATGTATTTTTAATGTCAAAAAAATTTTATGTATTTTTAATGTGATTTTTATTAGCATTTATTTAACACCATCCTTTGAGTCTCTTATTAATTAACTATGTATCCTTATAAACTATGCTTGGTTTTCTATCACATGCTTGCATTTTGTATCTCAGTTTCAGGTAGACCAGCAACTTTCCTTCAAGATTTTAAAGTCATATGTTATAATTTACACATTAGGCAATTTGATGGACGCAGAGCTATCCAACTCATCCTTGACCAAAATTCAAGATAATTTTATTATTCTCATTATTTTAATTTGGTTAATTAAACATTATATTATATAGTCAAACAAATAAAAATAAATATTTTAATTTTGTTGAATTTTAATATAGTTGGGTTTGCTTTCAAGGTGAAGTACTTGTTTGGTAGAGTTAGCATAAGGATTAAGGTTGTCCCTGATGATTCTACTGGAACTATTGCTGCTTTTTATGTAAGTAAAATAATAAGAACATTTCTGAATCTTCTAATCTTCCTACCTAAAGTTTTAAAAGATCAAAAAATGTGAGGACTAAAGTCTTTTCTTTTGATCTATTCTCCAGTGATCCTTCAGTAATCGCTTGTGATATGTCGAATGTATATGCCTTATTTAAGTTACATTTGATAGATTTGTTATGTGGACCTTTGACATGCTATTAACTATGAGAATTTGTTTTTACAAAAAATATATTTTGGTTGTCAATATTGTCGGTTATAACAGATTTGTAGTATTCATCATATATTAATGCTTGTTGGTAGATGCCTCTTGATGATTCATTGGTTGGCGTTGGTTTCTTTTGCCTTTCGTTAATAGGTGCTAACTTCCAAGTTACCTGGAAGAATCATGCAGAGTTCTTAAGCCAAGGTTTGCTTACTATTTTTAAGCTTTTAGATTACCTTTTGGCCTGTAAATTCTTATGTGTTATTCAAACTTGTTTATTTATAGTGGTTGGCTATTGACAGCAGAGTTAAAGAGCTGTTTTGATTGAAAAACTGGCTAAGTAGACCCAAATATGAGATCAAAAGCCATAACTAATCTTAGATTTTCCCCAATGCTCAAGGTTATAAATATAATTAAATATTCTCCCTATTTGCCATAATAATTATTTATTTATCTTACTACGGATACAAATTATGTGTAGGACTTCTCAAATAAAATGTTTATTTTATTATACTTCCAAAAGGCGTGTTGCTTTTTCATAGGTACGATGATCACATTTTCTAGGTACACAAACTTTATATTTCTCTCTCTCTCTCTCCTTATTTATATAGATACATCTATTATTAACAATAAACTAATATGATTAGTCTTTGATGGTACATGAGTATCAGTATTGAGAATGCTTAGAAATGGTCCACTAAACTAGTACTATGTAATATAGCATAGTGATATAACAAAGTGGAGTTTATTCATTTTTTCTTTTTTATTTTGTGCTTCCATTTCAATTTTTTATTTAATAAAATGATATTTAATACAATTAAATTGAAACTACTTTATGACCTAACAAAATGGCATCATATCTATTTTTAGAATCTAATATTTGATGTAAAATATGTACACAAACATATTCATTACTAAAATATTAAAAAGGAAAGTAATATACATGTGAATATAAGATATTTTTTAACAACATATATTAAAAATATGCAAAAGTACAATAGGTATAGATTCAAATGCTCTAAATTGCATTCTTCAAGGCTCAAATCTAGGTAGGCTATGTTCAATTTACATACATCTTGATTTAATTCATGACCAATTAAATGTATAAGTTGAGAATCATCATACATATATCTGATAGAAAAATATATATATATATATATAAGGTATGGAAAGCTAAAAAATAAATAAAAGAGAAGGTAGTATCTTGAATTAATTGTGAAACAAAAACATTCCAAATATACACTTATTAGCATGCATATGTATCAATATTTTGAAACTCGGCCCAAAAGTCGACTTGACCTGCCAATTGGGTCATGGATCAACTAGTTTGACCGGCTTGACTCGAAATTTTTAATATTTTTTAAATATAATTCTTTACAAAAAATTGAAAATATAGTATGTAAAAATACAATAAAAATCTATTAATTACTAAATATCAATATAAAAATATTAATTTTAAGTCTAACAAAGTTTGTAAATATAAAAATCAAATAAATTATCTTAAGTAATAAATATCCAAATAAATTCAAATGATATAAAAAAACATTTAAATAAGTTCATTTAACATGATGAACAAACATAATTAATAATCAATCTTCATCTTCATCTTCATTAGCCATTCATGTATGATTTGTTCAATCCATGTCTTATAGGTTGATTAAGAAAAATATATTTTATATAAGAAATTCTATCATAATTAGTTGAGTTAAATTCGTGTGTTAATATTGCATTCACCCATGGTATAGAGCGATAATTCAAAATTAAAATATATTATTATGTGTGCATTTAAGGATCATCGAATATATAACATATTCCTTAGGTATGCATTTATAGTATGTTTGAGCCTTGAATCACATCCTGCTAATATATGGAACTAATTATAAATTTGTCTATATTAATCATAAATTAATTATTCATTTAATAAATAAATAAAAAAATTATAAAATAAAAATTTTTTCTGAATAAAATAAGGCTAGAGGCTATAATAGCCAATTGGAATTTTTTTGGTCAACATAACAAATTTTGGTCAATATTCACAAAGTTTTGTGATTGACCCAATCTTACCCAATTTTTTTGGTCCAATTCGAGTTTTTTTACTTTTTAAGTTTTATGTTGGACCAACCCAGTTTCCTTACCTAGTCATGGTCTAATCAGTTTAACTGTTTGGGTCAAACTGAGTTTTAAAACATTGATGTGCATATAATTAGTAAGGTAGAGTTTGCTATGTCAAACATTTTGACATTTTTTAATTTTAATTAATTAAAGAAAAAAAAGGTTTGGTCTTCAATAATAAATAATAATTAGAAGCTTTTTGATGAGGTAGTAGTAGCATGTAGTAGAATTAATTAATAATAACTTATTCGAATTCATGTGGTAAAGCAACTAAGATGGCATGCATAAATGGGTTCCAAGGTAAGGTCAAGCTCATTTCTCCTCACCTCTAGTGCCTAATCCTGATAATTGCCACTTAATTTTTACATCTCAGTTAGTTACTTCCTAATTATCCATAAATAATAAATTATCCATTACAGAGCCACTTCTTGTTGGTTTGCTCCTATTTTCTTGATTAGTAGCTTTTGCTTGAAGATATTTGTCATTAGATAAATTAGAGAACTTTGGTTGATTCAGACCTACAAAACATGTATGTTGATACTGAAGTAGAGCAGCTAATCTAAGTAGCATTGCTGTGCACCCAAACCTCTCCGATGGAGCAGTTTAAGATGTCAAAAGTTGTGAGAATACTTGAAGGTGATGGACTGGCAGAGAGGTAGAAAGAGTGGCAAAAGGTTGAGGTGGTGCAACAGGAGGTTGATTTGGCTTCATCATGGAGCTTTGAATGGATCCTCGACTCTACTAAAAATCTCCATAATCTAGAATTGTCTGGCCCAAGATGTCAACTTTCTATTTAATAGTAAGAAAATTTAGTCACTTGCTATTTTTTTTAATCTTTTGATTGTGTTTCTATTTAGATAGATTTTTTATTTTTGGTATTGTAATTTGCACAATACTTGTATAAATAAAATTTTAGATAATTTTATATATAATAATGTAAAACATTGTGCACAATATATATTTGTGTTGATATTGCTTGTACAAAAATTAGAATGTATATATGGATTTTGAATTATAATTTATATTTTCAATTTAAATTTTACACTTTTCATATTGAATTTATTGTGTTCAATTTGAGGTTTACAAATAGGAAATAAAAAAAATAAATAGAAAAATTTTATGTTACTAAAAAATTACCGACAGAAAAATTCATTGCTGCCATTTTAATAATTTAACATTTATACTAAATATATTTGTCAACAAATTTACCGAAAAAAATACTCTATCACTATTTATATTCAAATAAATTAATAATCTATTCATTAAATTTACGGACAGTTTACATATTTAATATTTCGTTGGTAAATGGTCAACGCAACGAAACATTCAACAGATTTTTAATAAAACTACTGATAGAATTTTTTTAATAAATCCATCAGTAAAATCCATCGGTAATATTATTGATAGAATTTTTCATTGGTAAATTGCTACCTATGCACGTTTTAGGGATGGATTCATTCTATCGCTAAAATAATAAAAAAATTGTTGATAAGGTCATTTTCCATCGGTAAAATGCATTTTTTTTTGTAGTGGTCATGATGGTAGACTTTAATTCTATCTTATCAAGTTTAATTACAACAATTGGCATCTTGCCTATTCTGAAATGGGCATTCTAGATGAAGAAGCAACACTATGGAGAAAGGAGTGGCTTTTGCTAAAGTCTTGCTTATCATCCTATACCCTGATCATGTAAGCTCTATGTATTTCTCCCGTTTATTTTTCTTATTTTATTTCATTTATTTTTTCTCATTTTTTTCTTCATTTTTAAAAACAACTCGGTTGAATGCCATCAGCTTGTCTCTTTTGTGATTTTTATCTATACTAATTATCTAAGTTGACAATTTTCAAATCATCCACTGCCCTTTCTATACGGCTTTATTAGGAAATTTTGACCCTTCTATATAATTTTGAACATCATGAAACTAAGGTTTTCCATTAGTTTCCTTGATGCTCATTATTTATTACCTCTGCCTTATCTTTCCTAAATTTTACTTGATCGGCTTGTCATATAGGTGAGTCAAAGTAACATGTCATACGATGTCTCTATTGATTTTTGGAATGTGCTTATAGGCCCAAGCAAAGATTTTTTTTTAATCTCTTTTTTATATATTCTCTTAAATTTTATCTCTTTTCAGGATTCATATTGGATGCAATCAAGCTTTATTTAGGATCAAGTCTTGGATGTCATATATGTCATGCCACTCAAGATTATTGTCATGTATGATGTAAATAGATGAGACATTGCATACATAAGCAAAATTGTTCACATGATTAACATATTTAAAGAAACATATTCATTATTTTCAAATAGTTTAGGAACATTGATTACATTAAGAAAATTATGATCTAACCACTGATGTTTGGCCTTCCTCTACTATCAATGCGGGTTGCTAAAGTTCTTCTTTTACAAACTATCGGCTCAAAACTAACCAACACCTCAAGCTCCCCTTCTCTAGAGAGTGTTCTATAACTTGTGGAGATATTTACATTTGACACTTCTCTATAAATTTATTATTGAATTTGGTGAGCAATGGCTTAGTATTTATTGTTATAAAAATCTTAGAACACATGCCATTTTGGTAAACTTGAACTAAGCATAAACACAGCTGGTGATTTGGCAACATAACAACTCTGCCTCTTTCTCTTTTTCTCAGGGTCAGGTACTTGTTAGGTGTTGATCAAGTCTTGGATGCACTCTCTCAAAGTATGACAACAATCTATCTTGTGCCCCATATGCCAGTCGTGGTCATAATACAAATCTGCCCAATATCCAAGCTTTCCCTAGTTCTCGGATGGTCTAACTAGCAATAGCCTTAGCTATCCCTCCTTATTCAGGTTTGAGAAGTTGGAAGTACCAATTGGCTATGAAGGATCAGATGTCTCTACCCTTTTTACTTGCTTTGACAATTTTTTTGATGTCTTTTCAACTGTCACTAGGATGTAAACCTAAACCAAATTCTAAACCTTGTTATAACCTTTTTTCTTACATACTAGATTCTGATTGCTCCCAAATAAAGTTTTCTTACAAGACCATTGAGACACCTAAACCACCTAGGTGAGTAGTCTAAAATGGCTAAAAAAATAAATTGTTGGAATGAGGCATGGTAAATATTACACACGTTGAGGCATGAGATGCACATATTTTATTTATTTTCATATTCTTATTTTTCATTTATTGATTTATTTTATTATGGTTTTTTTTAAATATATGATAAATGTATATGTCGAGAATACACTTAGTAAACAATGAAAGTATATACACGAAATATGACAAGGTATAAGAATGAGTGTATATGATGAATGGTATATATACATGATGCATGGCATATATGTACACGGTATAACTTATGAATGATGATACATATGTATGATATGATAATGTATGGCACATGGCGTGGGTTTGAATAGTGTAGGCTTTTGATGATATACACATGATTTATGGCACATGGTATAGTAATTTACGGATGATATTTTAATGGCACATTTCATGTATGATGGTATATATATACAATATGATAAAGAAAGATGTAACATGATAACATAAACATAAGGTATATGTGGTTAAACATGAGGAGCATATGGTGCCTACCTGCATATGCATATGTTGGCATGCATGAGTCACGGTTCAATGATGTATGCTGATATGTACATACTATGATGTATGTTTATAAGTACATGCTATGATATATGTTTATATGTACATGCTATGGTAGATGTTTATATGTATACGTTATGATGCATGTGATGGATGTTTTTGTTTTATTTTTATATGTACACATCACAGACAAGCACATATAAGTATCCTCCAATAGACACTAGGTCTTGACGAGGTTTTTTTCAGTGTTACCTAATGAGGAAGACTGCTATTTAAAATATAGCATATCAAGGATTCTAAGGTCTTTTTTGTACTATAAAGCTTTTTCAAAAAAATGCTTTGAATGTTTTTATGCTTAGTTCGGGCGCTTAAAGGAAGCAAAAGGGTTGAATAATGAGAAATATTCCTAATTAGGGACTTAAAGGTCATTTCCAATGCTTTTTGACCTTGCACACCATGCAATTAGGAAATATATGCATTATTCGGCCAATTGCCAACTTTATTGCCATTTTTAGGTTGCACACTCGTGTAAACCCACTTGGACAACCATACATATCAAAGAATCTACTTTTTCTAACCCAATTGACAAGTTAACTATTGTAACTGATTTTAACACCAATGCAAGGTGCTTCGCGCTCTTCGCGCTCTTCGCGCTCCTATCCAAGTGAAAATTAAGCAAAATCTTTTCAGACTTAACTTGATAAATTAGCTAACTTTTTAGGATTGCACACCTGTGCAAATACTCCTATATAAAGTTTTGGACTTAGAACTTTAAAAAAGATTGGAAAAATTTTGGTTGGTTGAGGTTGGAAAGTTTTGGTCAATTTAAAAAACAAATGCTTTTCACATTTAAAAGTTGTTCTTTTGGAGTCTAGTTCTTAGTTTTCAAGCTCATTTTTAACCGTTTTAACACAAAAAAGATCTAAGAATTTGACATTTGATGGTCAAATTAAGTAAGTACACTGAAGGTAATATAAAAATCTTTTCTCATTAATTCAGTTTTTAATAGTTTAAAGTTTATACATTTATCTTCTTAAATACTGTAAACTTTACTTGTCAATTTATTTGTTGCATTTTTGTTACATACTTATTTCTACCTAGATCCAAGTTATGGAATCATTTTTAAGTGTATTGTGCTAGGTGGTAGAGATTATAAGGCTATCACATTAAAATTCCTTTTTAATTTATTTTGAAGTTGGCTCCTTTGGAAATTTTGATTCAACAATTGTTTCTTTGTGTTTTGTGATATCTTTTTGCTCCTTTTTGGATCTTCTTGTCAATAAGGACTTTATTTCAAAAGAAGAGGAAAATTACTCCTATAATAGCAAGTATGGCCATGCATCACTTAATGAACACTCATGTAGCATGTGATGCACAACCAAAAATATAATTTCCTTCTCTTTTAAAATAAATGAGTCGATTGTGCATTGTTCAATGTACACCAGTGCATTCCTTAACATACCTTTAAAATTTCTTTCTTCTTCCTATTTCATCTATTTCACTTTCCTTTTTGATACTTATTATTATTGTCATTATTATTACCATTATTTTTGTTTATTATAGATCACCCCTTTTGTGAGTGCAGCTGAGTAAGTGCTACAAGTAAGTTCACATTTCCCTTTTATTATTACAAAAAGTCCATCTTTAACCATTGGAGGAAAATACCACAACAATGTTTGAATTAATGAATTTGGACATTTTGCTAATAAAATTGGACCAAAGTCCTATTTTTTGCCTAGGACACTCGTGCATAAAAAATAGCTTTTAATAATGTAAAAGATTTTGTATATAATTAAATAACATGGGACATTTCTCAATAAAACTTGGGCTGGCAAGTTCTTGTCATCAAATATCACAAAGAAATGCTTCTTCATAATTCATGTGGGAGGACCAATGTCTTCATTAAAAGGTTATGACAAATTACTCGATTTATGGATGCTGATTTTAACGCTTTTCTTATATTTATGCCCTAATTTACTGCTTTCCTACGTGATTAGGTGCACCTTTAATTTATTTATTTGCTTTAATTTTGCATGTAAGAAAAGAGATAACATAATTAATTTGAAGGCCATTATGTCACATCTATCAATGATATAAATAAGAGTAAAGTTCCAAACTCTCTCTAGGTTTTGGCCTCATAATGTTTGAACACCATTTCTCAATGCTCTATTGGGTTGTAACTCCTTAAATCAAACTTATGGTGCCTAATAGATGCCTCCTAATGGTCGATCACCAACAATAAGATAGGGACACCCTGAGACATTGTCCCATGCATCTTGGAGACCCAAGACTTGGTGAATTGGGTTGAGTCTCTTGACCATTGTAAAGCAAGTAGTCAGCTCGGGTAAGCAAAACCTTAACTTATCCAGACCCTAAAAGTGGGATCAAGTTCCCAAGGCAAAGGTGAGGTAATCTATGACCCCTAGATTACTTAGAGGAATAAAGACAAGTCTTAACTTCGTTGCTTAATGAGAAAAAAAAAAAAGGCAAAAATTTTCCTCAATTCGTTTAAAGATCCCTTGGTTCCAGGTGGTACTCAAACAATCACCACGTGTCACAGTAGATGATTTGGATTCAACAAGATAGTAAACCTAAATTGATCACAATGTTATTTCTAATTGAATTTGTTTTTAACTTTAATCAAGCAAACTAATGACTAAACACTAAAAATTGGCAAATTAACATAATAGAGCAATAACCAAATAAGGAACAAGATGCAAGATACTATTCAGCCAAAATAGAAAATAAAGCTCAAAATTAAAGGATACTTAAGAATTTATCCATTAGCCTGTGCTCTAATACCAATTGATGTGAAAGCTCATCCTATATGCAAACTAGAATGCCAATATACCAAGAATATTGAAAATAAACAAGATAATAAACCCCTAATCTAAAGAATCCCTAAATAATATTGATTAGAAATGCTTATAATAGATTAATTTAGAAAACAAAATGAAGAAGAATCAAGCATACATTAATCATGAAAATTGCCTAAGTTTAATTCTTCATGCAAAAGTAAGAATTAATAATAAATTAACTCTCACAAATTTGGCCAAGCCAAACGAAAATTTCATTAATTAAAAATGAAGCAAGTACTGCAAATGAAGAATTTCAGCCCTTTAAATAGGCTAGGCAGCTGCCCTTCCGTAAAAGAATTACAATCAAGCACTAACTCTAATAGATAATTAACAAAGGAAACAAAAAAGATAATTCCCTATGTATTTGGCCACAATAAGGACTAAATACATGAAGGAATAAATATATCTAACAATATAAAAAATCCTAAAAAGCTAGTGATAAATATGCATAATTATCTTAAGAAAATGAAAGAATTAATGTAGATTCAATCCTAGCTACAAGGGGAATTTGACCATCCCCTAATGGATAAGGTCAAGCTATTATTTCTCCCTCAAATTATCTATGATAATATCCCAAAATAATAATTATTTATCAAGAAAAATCCATTCATAAAATATAGTACCTTAAATTCACCAATGTAGGCTAAAACCTTAATATGACCTAAGCCCATTAGAATTCAGTTGTCTCATGTATAGTTTGGCCCCCTTAAGTATTCGAAGCCTTAATTAGTTATTTTGGCCAACTCTTTAGAAGAGATACACCCAACTTTAGCCTACCCACTTAAACTACCCAAAATAATTAAAATAAGCCCAAACCAATATGAAATAAAACAAACCTATTCTAAACTAACCCAATTCATTTTCTTAGATTCTAGGTTGCCCAAATATACTTAATTACATGTTACAAAAAGAATAGAAACTAAATAAAGTAGCTTAAAGGCCCATTATACTGTTTGGCCTAAGCTTGTCTTCAAAGTCCATTTTAGCTTCTTTCTCCTCTTGAACTTGCATCTTCTCCACATAAGGTCTCATAAATGCTTGTAAGACTTCTTTAAGCCTCTTTGACCTTGCTTTTGTGATTGATCCTTAAGGAAGTGCTAGTTCATCTCCTTTGTTGCCATTGTGCTTGGTTGTGCTCATATCAACCATAGTCTTCCACTCACATTTAGTATTTTAAAAAGATCAAAGATGTCACTCAAAATTTTCCACCTTTTCATATCCCATCCAATGGTAAAAGGATTCTTTAGAGAGATGCTAGTGATGAATGGTGGGGTGCTATCCTTCTTGATGAAAAAGATAATGAAAAATATGTCTATGGATATGTTAGTGGACAATTCAAAAACTCTGAATGCCATTATCACTCTACTCTCAAGGAAGTCTTAGCCATGAAATATGGCATCGAGAGATTTAAAGTCCACCTCATTGGACGCCACTTTATAGTTGTCATGGATTGCTCTTCTTTCCCAAAGATGCTTTCTTTCAAAGGAAAAAGTATTCCTTATCCATAACTTCTCAAATGGATAGAATGGTTCAGTAAACACAACTGTACAGTTGAGTATATAAAAGGACACAAAAACCTCATTCCTAACTATTTATCTAAACAACAAAAACTTCTCACCATAGTCTCCACTTTTCCTTTAGTCTTTACCATGGATCATCTAAAACCTAACCCTAGTCTTAGAAAGATTGTTAGCCCATCTAGCATCTACTAGCTACCAAAAAACAAATTTTCCTCCCACCTGTACTCTCAAAAATCTCATTGCCATCAACCTTTATGCTAAAAAACATCTCTTTCACTTTATGCACATTTTCATTGAGAGAAGAAATGTCCCAGATGATGCTAATGTTTTCCACATAGATCAACCTTGGTCTATTCTTTTTATGTTTTCCCAATACTCTCTTTTTTATGAAGAAAAAATCTGGTTTTTATTATGTCTCTTAGCCTTGTACACTCATGCCATTCTTTTCCCCTCATTTAGATTTATGAGATCCTAAACACTACTAACAATCATTCCTCTTTACATTGATAATTCCTTAAATGGTATGCCCCCTTTCTTGGTCCCAATGAGAATATCTCACGAAAATTAAAGATCCTTACTTGTGGAAAAAACCAGAAGTTGAGGCCAAAAATGACTATTATTTATTTCTTCACTCAACCATATGTTTGGAATCATTCCCAACAAATTCTCTAGGCTTAACCTCAAGCCTTCTATTGGTGTACCTTTGACACAATAGACCTTACTACTAAATATGTAGTTCAACATTCCCTACATCATGCTTTGTGTGACTTTAATAACATTGATTCACAAACATTACATCCACCTGTCCTTGACACTACTCAAACATCTTCTTGGCCTAATTTTTCAGAATCACTATTCTAAGATTCTCAAGACCTATATCTATCTATAAATATCTTTTATAATAATTTTGTTGAGCCAGCAGACCCCACCACTGTGGATTATTTTTCTAACTTTGCAAAAGAATTTGATCAAATTTCTAACAAGGACAAAGGAAAAAGAAAAATAGAGCTTGATTGGACTCCTGATCTTGGTGAATCTAACACTGACCCTAAGGATATAAACATGTCACCATCTCATGAGCCTATTAAAAAATATATCTTATCCTGATGGCATCTTATCTTTACTTTATTAAAGTTATATCTTTAGTTTTTATAAAGTTAGTGGTATCAGAATCCTTATCCCACTCTATAAGATAAGCTTTAGTTAATGCTTGCTTATGTAAATAATGATGTAATTCTCCACTAGAGGGATCTATATAAGCTAATTATATCAGTATGGAGAACTCAAACTTTCCCTGAGTTTTCCTCTTAATAATAGACATCATGTTTTTCTAAACTTCTCTTCTCCGATCATTACTCTCTTATTAAATATCAATATGAGATCTTGATATTAGTTTTCCAAGATCTATGAATCTAGTTTAGGCCTAAGAGGATAGTTCTCCATTGGCATGTAAGGCCTTTATTTGGATAGTCATAAGTGGCTAAGTTAGATCATAGTCTCTTACCAATCAGTATCAAAGCCTTAATTCCCCAAGCACTCCTATGTCGTTCACTCAACCAAGGGTAATGTTAGGAATAATCACCAGCCCAAGTCTAGTACCTCTTGGTATATCATCTGATGACTCGATTGGTCATTATTCTCATGATGATCTAGACCCATTGGCAGGGACTATACTTGTGTAGCCTTATAATCGAGTACATTGATTAAAGCCCACGTAATGGTATAGATATCTCCACTAGGATGTATATGATAATCTTGTATTGCTTATAATGTGGGTTTTTATGCATTAAACATACCCAAAAAAGTCTAGATATCCGCTTATCAAAGGTTATCGTGCCCTGACATGCCTATTTTGATTTGCTTGGGTCGCTCAAATATGTATTGACCAAAACCTTTTTTGTATGCTCTTTCTTGATAGGTGTTATGTTACTAGATTTTTTTCGTGCACTATATGTGTTCATGAAGGTCCCTTGTTGACCCTTAGATTAAGCCCACCTAGGAAGAAGACTTCTGACCATGTGTGTTGGAGAAATAAGGTACAGTGGATTCTTACTTGTGGTTAATGATGTTCCATCTCATTGTCATATATCTACACCTGCTCATGCATCATGCTGACAACTTTATTTTAGCAACAATAATAGATCTATCATCACCCGGGTGGTTTTGAGGTACAGACGGTCATTTGATTAAGAGATTGTTTTTTTAGTAGATGGAGGAATTGGTGTCAAGTCAGGGTTCAGAAAAGGGATTAAAGTCATGTACATATAACTTGTCGAAAGAGTGTTTAAATGGGTTTTTAAAATTGGCAGAAAGGGAAATCATATATGAGCTTACACCACCCATTTGTGCTTCTAGTTCCTAAGATATGGATAAAAGGATGGATGACCTTGCAAGGAAGTTGAAGTCCTAGTTTTACAATCAGTTTGGCCTCAATTTCCATTGCTCAACCTATTGTGCCTATTACAGCTCAAGTCGAACTGACTACTTCCTAGGGGATTCCAACAGCAGATGTTAGGAATGTGACTCTATGAGGGGTGAAAGGAGACATTGCTCATCCTGACCATAACTTTATAATTGATTAGGAGGAGAGGTTACGGGCCCTTCAAACATTGAAGAATTTTATCCCTAAGTATGAGAGCCCTGCCATGAAAAATATGGAGAATAAGGTAAAAACCATAACCAAGATGTTACCAGTTAAGAAAGGGGTTAGCCCTAGAGACATTAACTTAAATGGTGAAAATGCTATGCCTGACTTATTTAAAATGACTGACTTGATAAAGTTTGATGGTACATCTGACCATTTTGCTCATATCAAGTAGTATGTCCTACTCATAAAAAGAACTGCCCTTACTAAAAAACAAGAGGTAGACTACTTTATTCTCAATCTTATTGGTCATGATATTGACTAGTATCATAGTTTGTATAGAAAAACTAAAGAAGACTAGAAAAGGTTAATAGAGGAGTTTTTAGGCATTATGATTATAACACCAACATGGAGGTTACTCTAAAAGACCTAGAGTTGTTGCAATAGAAATTTGGAGAGTTGTTCCATGAGTATCACACTTAATTAAGGAATAGGGTAATAGAGATGAAAAGGAAGCCTGACACACAGGATCATATTTGGTTGTTCATTTAGAATGTTAGTCCTTTTTGAAAGAGAGGCTAAAAATAGAAAGGTTAAAAATTGGTAATCCCTGAAGGATATAGTAATCAAAGCTGCAAAAGAACATCTAGCAAGAAAGGCTAACTCTACGAGTTTAAGTAGTGGTAGTTATGGTACCAACAAATGAGGTTTCAGTAGCTCAGGTTTCAATAAAATTCCTGGTAATAGTGGCAACAGTAGGGTAATAGTGGTAGAACTTTCAAAGTATTAGCTGCAAGGGTCAATCAACGATGTTATTCAAATTTTGGGAACCCACTGTCCTAATACCTTAAATGTTTGATGAAAGAGGGGAAATTATGGCCATTATCACCTAAGCTTGAGAAAAATAAGGATCTAGGACACAAGTTAGACTGGTGTTATATTTTTCATCCGCACATCGGGCATGAAACTAATTACTATTGTTCTTTGAGGGATCGTATCAAATATTTGATTAATTCCCAAAAAATACCTAATCCAAAGAAAAGAGTTAAGAAATAAAAACCTTATAATGTTGTGAGACCACCTATGGTTATGATAGGGTCTAGGTTGCCAAAATGGCATGTTCTCAAGGACCTATATGGTAATGAGTACTTGGTTATCATCCGCAAATCTCAAAAGAATGAGGACAGTCTAGATACAAGTGTAAAAAACAATAGGAGTAGGAAAAGTGGGACGATCAATTGAATTAATTGATATATGGGATATAGATAGTGAAGTTAGATTGGTCAAGGTTGGGGAGGAGTTGAGAGACATATGGGAAACTGATAAAGATGAGAAGGAAGTTACAAATGAAAAGGTAGTATCAGTCATCACGAGAAGTGGCAGAGTTGTAAGTGAGATTAAAAGACAATAGAAGCCCACTGTGCCCACAGAAGAAAGAGCCATTGATGAAAACTTGGTCCTCAAATTTCTTAAAAAGACACCTGCTCAAATTTTGATTTGGATCTATTAAGGAAATCATTTTCTCATAAGTAGAAGTTGGTGGAAGCTCTAAGTGAATCAATTATTTCTATAACCATATCTCCTTTTAAACTATTGAAGACGATAAAAAGAAACTCTAAAGAGAAAATTGTATTCGCTAATGTAGACTTATCCATGGAATGACATAAGCATAATCATTCTTTGTACATCAAAGTCAAAGTGAATGGCAAACATACCACCTGCGTAATGGTGGATTACGATTCTTCCACAATGTACATCTCTTTACGATAATGACGGCCTATGGTATTAATGAAACCATGCTTACTAAGTCTAGACTCACTATAATGTCCTATGACAATTCCAAGAGGCAAGTTGTTGGCACTTTTGTAGTGATGGTAAAGATGGGGCCTATTGAGACAAAGGCAGAATTCACATTGATTCAGATACCTACTAATTTTTTCTATTATTGGGATGACCCTGGTTCCACAAGTTGAGAGTGGTTTCTTCTAGCTTATATCAGATGGTCTGAATTTTGCATAAAGGTGGCATGGTTACTATTAAGGCAATAAGGGAGAATTCAGTCTCTATGTTGAGCATAGCTAATCATTCATGTAATGGGTTTCATGTAGCAAAGATTGGCATTAAGGAAGAATAAATAGATTTCATAAACCCTTAAGTCGTCAACATGATGGAATAGATGAGTTATTTGCTAGGTGCCATATTAGGGAAAAATTCTCAAGAGACCCATGTACCCATTACTCCAATTGATCAAAAGGATAGGAGAGGCCTAGGCTACTGTGCAAATAGTGTTAAGAGAAAGGCCAACCTAAGGCAAGAAGGGATCCCTCACATCCTAAAAAGATTTATGTTGGCATCCAAGGAATGTAAGTATTGTGGGGAGATTAAGCCCATGATAATTCAAGGAAAAGTTATCCTTGAATTTGAGATCCTTAATGATGTTTTTGTTTGGTTAGCTAGGACCATCAAGCCTGTGCTAGGATTCTTGGACAAGGAGATTATGGTCAACCTCGCCGACTTAGATTTGGGTCATCTAGAGGAGTTACTAATGCCTCAGTTGCTAATCATCATGGCTAAGGGGAAGGAAAAGAATGAGTATGAGACTGCAACTCCTAAGAAGGAGACTCTACTATCACCAACTACAACAAAAAGGGGAGAGGCATTTACCACTACATCGGTCATCTCTAATTTAGAAGATGATTCTTTTGCTAATGTAATTTATATTCCTAAACTACTTTTTGATGATGTACCTTTATCAACTTAAGTTAGTAAGATGAATAACTTTGCTTATTTATGCTGTGAGGCCCCTAACATGACCCTAGTTAGAAATTCATGTTTTTAATAGGGTTATAATTAATTGAGATTAAATTAAAAATGTGAATTACACTTAAGGTATGGAAAAATGATAAATTCTTTATATTATAATAATTGCATGAAAATAAAATTTAATATTTTAGTTTAATAATATTCAAGGATGTAATTGAAGCATCAAGTATTAATTTTGGGGTAAATTTGTAAAAATGGCATCCTAAAGGTCAAATAGGAATAAAGAAAAGAATGGAGTGGTTAATTTAAGAAAAGAAAAAAATGGAAAGGTCAAAGTTTAAAATGTAAAAAGGTGAGAGGTATAAGTGGGACATGCAAAAGGTGGAAGGATTAAAAATGGAAATTTCCCTTCCTTTATAAAAGCTAAAAGGTGGTATGAAGGTGAGAGAAAGATAAGAGGAGGGAGAGAGAGTGTGGGATGGCAACCTTCAGGAAAAATTATAGAATTTCTTTAATTCACTCACAAATCCATTATTAAATCTTTAAGTGATCTTAAAGAAGAAATCAATGCATGTGGAACTAATCAAGGGCAATTAGTGTAAGTATTAAGGTAATTATTTTAATTTGATAATTCATCATCTTCTTCTTATTTTTGTTAAGGATTGATTAAGCAAAATGCTTGAAATTCTTGTTAAATGGATGAATTATTGTGAAAGGAGAACAAGAAAGTGGAAAGAAGAAAGGGAAAAGAAAGGTGCAAGAGTGAAGGCTAAGGGATTTCGAATAAGGTATGGGATTCTTAAAATTCTCATGTATGTATTTGATTAAATGTAGAAGAAAAATGATTTGTTGTATGATAGGTTGAAAAAATGATTTGAGCCTAAATTCATAAAAAATTTGATAAGAAAAAGCATGTAAACATCAAGAATTAGTTGTTGCAATTTTAACATATTTAGAGTTAGGAAGCTTAAATTGAGATCATTTTAATTTTATACTTTACATAAGTAATATACCTTTAACTTTGAAGAAGTAACTTAGGGCTAAATATGTCTATATGTTGTTTATAATTTCACTTGCAATTGTAGTGAACTACTGATTTTGGTTCTGGATAAGTTTGTGGAAAATATAATGTAATTGTTAGTGTAAGCCCTAGCCTCAATACATTGTTATAAAGCATTTAATTTAATAAATGAGGCATTTGTTTATCTATTGTATTCCTGTGCATTTCAATTGATAGAACTATCCAAGAATGTTGTTTCAGTTTAAGTTATCATATGTGAGGCACATGGTTGTAAGACCTTGAAACAAATGAGACTACATTCTAAATATCTCTAGTCAGTCATTGTTATAGGAAAAACAAATGAATTAAGACTAGTATGCTCTCTCTAATAAGATGAGTTATGTCTTATGGATCATAAGGACAAGAGTGTCAATCAGAGATCATAGATACATGTTTAGAACATGGTATCTGGATTCGATCCGTTCATGAAAACACTACATGGTACAAGTCATAAGTGTTTCTCATATGAAATTTTGCATTGGAGTTCATAGACCTAAAATCTCTATGAAACTCTTTATGAATTGCTATGTACTTCGACATACACCTAACGTACTCGTAACAGAGTGACAAGTATGGGAATGCTTCGGTATGCATTAATTCATGTTAGAGAGCATGAGAGAAGTAAAGGGATTACCCCTCTCAATAAGAGAGAAATTATCATCGGACACTTAATCAGTGAACTGAGAAGTGTATGGCCATACTAAGATGAAATAATGAGTAATCATTATTTATCTAAAAGTTCAGTGTCACTGGAATATCAAGAAAGGAATTAATATATATAAGGATGACTAGTTTCATTCCTTATATTAAATCTGATATTTATGGGTAAGGGACTATACAAAATTGTATTAGGTCACTAAATGCCATTTTCATTTTCATTTAATTTGGAATGCTATAATATCTTGCTAGAGAGTATATATAGCCTTTGGATTAATTTATTAATTCATTGCCAATATTAAATGGACCTATAGGATCGCACATAAAGCATGGGGCTTAAAATATTTAATTGAAGTATTGGGCATTAATTTGGACTTTTAATTAAATTAAAATTAATGTATGTAATGGGTATTAAAATTGCTATTGGACCTTTGGTCCATGAGAGAGATAAATTTGGCCCACAAGGATTAATTTTAATTAATTAATTATCTCGGATTAATTAAGTTAATTGAGTATTAAAGCCTAATAGCATTTGAATTAAAATAAAACACTTAAATAGGAAAGAGATTGGCTGAAATTCAATGACAAATTCAATGTGAATTTCGGCACATGTATATATCCTAATTAAGTGATGGTTTTGATTAAAAGTCTTATGTTTATTTCAAATTAATTTGAATTTAAAATTTAAAAGAGTTTGAATTAATATATGTCACTTGATTTTAGGAAGTGATGGAGGCTGAATTTACTATCTTTAGGTAGTAAATTTCGGAATTACCACTTGCCAAAAACAAATGATATATATTTGTGAACTTAAGAAATAAAACCCTAGGCATGATTTTCTCTCTCTCGTACTCTTGGCCAAAATACACAAGGGAAAATGATTCTTTCTTGTTCTCTTATTTTCTTGGGCAGGAATAGCAACCTAAAAGAAGAACAAGATCAGATCTTGTAGCTTCAATCCATTACCATTGCCAATTATTTATACATAGAGCTAGCACTCTCAATTTTAAGCCTTAATTGCAATTGTGTGTGTGAACATAGAGAGAAGTGGCGTACAGGCTATTTCTTTGGCATTGGTGATCAAGAACTGAAGCATATAAGTTTATCCTATTTGCCGGTCATCATCAAAATCAAGATTTAAAGTGCATCTAAGATTGTAAGTTTCAAAACCCTACAATTGCATGTTTCGATTCTATATCATTTATTGTGTGGCATGAATGATCTATATTTTTTATTTTTCCACTGCGTGATCTACATATACATGCCATGTGATGTTCCTTCAGTGGTATCAGAGCTGTTTCATGCTTATTTTAGTGATTTGGATGCATGAAATCTTGATTAAAAATCGTTCGTTTAAAAACATGCAATGCTGAAATTTTCTGTTTTGAGTTTTTTGCATTGTTTTGGTGTAAAAATTATTTTAAATGATTAGATAGGTATTATAATTATTATGACATGTTAGTATGATGAGTGGTTATACATGTGTAATTAAAGTAATTAAAGTAGTGAGGAACACCTAACTAATATATAGGCTGAATAATATGGAATCACTTGAATGATTAATGTTGGATTAATGGGTTAATATACTACTGTAATATGGCATGAAAATGTACGGTATAATTATTGATAAAGGAAATAGATTTAGGGTGTTTCATGTGTGATGTCTCATTTGATTGCATGATGCATAATCACAATACAACTCATCATATTTGACATTAATTTAAAAAACACTACTCCATTAAATCTCATAACTAAGGACAACCCTAAAGTGATCTTGATTGTATCCGACGTAACTCTTAAGGAAAGGACAAAATTTGAGATAATATTAAAAAAATATGAAAAAGTCTTTACCTGGACATATGAAGACATGCATAGAATCAATAGAGAAGTTGTAGAGTATGCCATTCGCACTTATCCAGACAGTAAGCTAGTTAAGCAAAAGTTTTGAAAACTTAGGCCAAAATGGGCCGAAAAGGTAAATTAAGAAGTGAAGAAGTAGATTGAGACTAAGTTTCTAGTTGAGGTTCAATATCCATCATTGCTAGCTAATGTTATCCTCATTGCCAAGAAATATGGAAAGGTACGGATGTGTATGGACTACCAAGATTTGAATAAGGTATGCCCAAAAGATGACTTTCCACTCCCACACATAGATCTACTGGTTGATAGTGTAGCAATGTGCATGATGTATAGTTTTATCAATGGGTATGCAAGGTAGAAATAGATTTGAACAAGATAGTAGATTGAGTAAAGATATCCTTCATTACTAAATAGGGAACTTATGTGTACAAGGTCAGCTGTTTGGGTTGAAAAATGTAAGGGCCACTTATTAGAGAATGGCAAACAAAAATCCTTAGTGGCTTGATTCACAAGGAAATCAAAGATGGTGATCAAGTTGATTACTAGGGAAGGACATTTTAAGGCTCTGGAGAAGTTTTCCCAATAGATGAATAAGTATAACCTCCGCCTTAACCCAAAAAAATGTGTATTCAGAGTTACATAAGGTAAGCTATTAGGGCATGTTGTTAGCTGGAGAGGGATAGAAGTGGACCTAGATAAGGTGAAAGCCATATAAGAAATGCATATACTGAAGAATGAAAAAGAGATTAGAGGCTTCTTAAGATGAACTCAGTACATCAACGGACTCATTGCCAAGCTCACCTTTATATGTGAGCAAATTTTGAAGCTTCTAAGGGAAGACGAGCCAGTTAAGTGGAACGATGAATGTCAAAAAGCCTTCAACACTATCAAGGAGTGCCTACTACATCCCTAATTCTCTAGCCACTGAGACCATCGAAGACTTTAATGTTGTACATAATAGTGAAATAAGGTTCAGTAGGGACCATGTTGGCTTAGGAAGATGAAACCGAGGTAGAATTTTCCATGTATTACCTAAGTAAGAAGTTCCTTCCATATAAGGCCTAGTATTTAGATGTAAAGAAGATTTTCTTAGTAGTGATATGGGCCTTAAAAAGGTTGAGACACTACTTCTACTATTATAGGATTCAGGCAGTGGCCAAGCATAATTCACTTAAATACCATTTGTTGGCTCCATCCCTACTTAGGAAAGTGGGAAGTTAGCTTCTGATATTACAATAATTAAAAGTGGAATATGTGACCAAAAAAGCGATCAAGGGAAAGGTGGTTGTAGAATTTCTTGCTAGTCACCTATTAGAAGGGGATCAAGTCAAATGCAAGTTCCTAAATGAAAACATCACAGCCATAACGACCAATGTTTGGCAAATGTATTTTGATGGGGGTACGAATAACAAAGAAGCTGGAGCAGAAGTCATCCTTGTTATGCCCAATGGTGAAAGCTTCCCTTGGCCAAAAAGTCGGAATTTAAAGTGACCAATAATAGAGCGAATATAAAGCCTACATCTATGGGATAGAAGCAATGATAGCTCTGGGAGCAAAGGCTACTAAGGTGTTCTGAGATTCATCCTTAGTAATTCATTAGGCAAAAGTGGAATGGTCCATCAAAGAGGAAAGGTTGACGTTGTACATAAAATATCTAAAGAGTTTGAGTAGTCAGTTCGAAACATGTACCTCGAGATGAAAATCAATTAGCGAATGCCTTGACAACCTTTGTATCAAAATGGGAAAACCCTAAAGAAGTTGTTATGAGACCAGTAGTCATTACAAGTTTGACTAAGTCATGCTTTGAAAATGAACAAATTATAAGCCTAAAGGGAGCCAATAGGGAGTCGTAGTACTACAACATCTAAAATTATCTAGAGAGCTCTAAGTTCCCTAAAAAAGTAATGGTGAAAGACTAGAGGCTAATCCAAAAGTTTTCAAGTTAGTTTATTAGTGTCAATGGGATTTTGTACAAGATACAAGTCGATGACATTCAATTGAGATGCCTAAATGAGAAAGAGGCTAAGAAGGTCATGGAAGAAACTCACGTAAGGGCATTTAGGGCCCATATGAATGGTCTAACATTGGCAAGAAAGATTATGCACCAAGGTTTCTTTTGGTTAATAATAGACACCAACTGCTCTAAATGTGTGAAACTATGCCATCAATGCTAGTAATATGTTGATTTGAGCCACATGTCTATTTCAAAATTATGTAATCTATCATCTCCATAGCCCCTTTCAAGTTAGGGAGTAGATATCATTGGAGAGATTCATTCGATAGCTTCTAATGGCCATAGGTACATTGTGGTTGCCATTAACTATTTCACAAAGTATGTGGAAGCCAAATCCTTTAAAAAGCTAGGGGCATAAGAAATGGCCTGGTTTATCAAAAGGAATTTGATCTACAGGTATAGGGTGTCCCACCATGCTGTGTTTGATAGTGGGGTTCAATTTCAAGTAAAAACTAAACAAATGCTCCAAAAGTATAGATATCAACATCATAAATCTTCTCCTTATTGTCCACAAGAAAATAAGGCTGTAGAAGTTGCTAAAAAGAATTTGATAAAAATCTTATCCAAAACTGTGCAGACATATAAGGATTGGGCCAAAAAATTACCATTTGCACTTTTGGGATACCGAACCACTTTTAGGACTTCGACTAAAGCCACTCCTTTCTCCTTTATTTATGGTATAGAATCAGTGTTACAAGTAGAAATTGAGCTAAAGTCACAAAGGTTGGCCTAATCTTTTGGTAAGAAGGTTAAGGGTCATCATCTAAGTGAGGGCAACTTGGAATTCAAGCAAATGAGACCTAGTGTTCTCGACTACTGAAGAAAGTTCAAACCAAACTAGGAAAGACCCTTTATGCTAAAAATTTA
Source organism: Excoecaria agallocha (assembly GCA_037975025.1). Classification (NCBI taxonomy): domain Eukaryota; kingdom Viridiplantae; phylum Streptophyta; class Magnoliopsida; order Malpighiales; family Euphorbiaceae; genus Excoecaria; species Excoecaria agallocha. Next base: position 46,917,355 of record CM075816.1, read on the forward strand.
TTGTGAAAGGGGGCAATTATTCTTAAAAACAATGATGGGAACGAGTTTACAAAACCAATCATCAACATATTAGCTAAGATAAGATCAAAAGAAGAGAAAAACAGCCTGTAGGTCAACAATCAAAAAAAGGTAGCCTTGTTAAAATTAGGCACCCCATTAGGGTAAAAATTGAAAAAGGCACTCTAGGAAAAAATCATGATCCCCACTAAGCTTTATAGCTTAGCATAGGTGTTTTATTCGTGTAGGTTCCAAGAAACGATTATATTCTCAGGGATAATATCTGCAACAAGACAACATGGACAACATAAGTCAGAAAGATAGAGACTGAAAGTATAGACCTGTATTTGGATTGGTTGGTTAAAAGTTTTATTTGTCATTAGAAGTTGTGTATGTAAAGAGGCCTAACAGTTGTGTTTTATAATGTGTAAAGAGACTTTCCAAGTATATATTAAAGTTTTTAATAGTATAATACTTATATTGGATTAAGTTTTATTTTAAGATCTCTGTATAATATTGTTATGGCATAATAGTGTAGAAAAACATGTTTAATGCTCCAGGATAAAGTGATATAGATAGGTTATAAGATAAATGTGCTACAGGTGTAATAGAAATTTCACATATTATGGTTTTTATAAGTGAAATTTCATATAGTGTATCCACGACTAGGCAACTTCATTCATTATCATGTGGTTTTGCATAACTACATAGGGGACAGAGAATCGAAGATAAGGAAAAGAAAAGTTCAATGGCATGTACATGTGAAACTGGGATGGTTGGTAGAGCTTATGGTTCTAACACATTAGCCACTTTGGATCATGTAATATAGTGTTTAATAAATAGTAAACAATAGTAATCTTTTAATGGTGTATGTTAACATGATGTTTAAACTATTTACGTGATGTATGTTGTGATCATAAGTTGTGACTTAAAATTAGAAGTGCTTGTGTTGTTGTTAGAGTTCTAAAGGTGGAGATTAAAATAATTGGGAGTGTAAATTTGCACTTTTGCAAGTTTGGGTAGCTTGATTTCATAGTCATTATGCTGCCCAAATTCTTATCAAATGAATAGCATCATTTCATCATAATTGGAATTAAAAGTCAAACACTATGTTAAAAATCCTAACCATCACTAATTTGCAAATAAATGGTTTAAATAATCGCATGACACTGCAGAGAATAGTATGTTGCCACTTGTGTGTGTGTGTGTGTGCATTCAGAATTAGGGTGTCACATTTAGTGGTATCAAAGTAGGTTTGACGGTCCTAAGATCGGAGTATATGTATAAATGTGATGAATGATTACAGTAATACATTTACCTGCCATGCAAGAAATAAAATACATTTAAGATTAATCTTTATCTATTCCCTTATATGTTTTCAGTAGTAGATATGGCTTCAAGTTTAATAAGGGCAACAAAAATGGCGAGTAATGCTGAGAGTGGGGCACTAGCCAGTCCAAAAGGCAACAATGCTACCGAATAACTTAGTCGACATACACTAACTCCTATTGCACAAGCATTTCCACCAGCTGCACCACTAAATTTTGTACAATTAGTGGTAGACTTATTGTACCAGAGGATACAAGCCCCATAACAATAGCCATAGCAGCCATCACAGCCATTGCCTAGAAAACCTATCGTAAAACATTTAAAAAGATTGGGGGCAAAAGATTTTTATGAAAGAGACCAGTTGACTACCATAGAAGTTGAAGAGTAGCTAAATAAATTCAAGAGGCTATTTGACATTGCCCATAGTCCCCTAGAGGAGATGTTAGAGGGTGCAGTTGCCTTATTCCAAGTTCCAACTTACACTTAATGGGAGACAATGAGACAGTATACACCAGCAAAATAGTTAACATGGTAGTTTTTCCTATAGCAGTTTGGGGAAAAGTACATTGGGAGAGAATAAGAATATGAGAGGGAATTCGAAAGGCTCAGTGCTTATATGAAAGACTACAACATACCTCCAGTGAAAATGTGTCAATTATTTGAACATGGTGTTCACAATAAAATCAGGGAGGCATTAGCAGCACACGAGTACACTAACATGAGATCTTTAGTTCAAATAGCTACTCCAATTGAAACGGTGCAAGCTGAGGAAGCAAGTAGACAGGCTAAATCCCAATAGAAGAGAAAACCTCCACTAGTTGATTCTACTAGTAGGCCTAGTAAAAAGCCTAAGGGTTCGGTTGCTCCACCCCAAGCCCCTCTAGCTATATCAACCCAAAATCAACAATCTATAGCTCAAGCCAATCCACTAATAGTACCTACTGTTGGTACTCCTCAAGGTACTAAAATATATGATAATCCTAAATGTGATCATTATGGATGCCGACATCTAGGAGAATGTTGGAGAGTAACATGAGCTTGCTGGTGGTGTGGATTAAAGAAACATCATCAGAGAGACTACCCACGAGTATAGACAACAATACCAGAAAGGGTCACAAAGCAACAATATCCCTAGCTTTCCACTCTAGGTAAATTTCAAGGACGAAATTTTAATTAGTAAGGGAGAAGTGTAATGCTCTAAAATTTTATCTTACATGAATAGTATATTTTAGACCATGAACAGTAACACTTAAATGGTAATTGGTGTGATTACATTAGCACAATACAGTAAAAATTCATAAGTACTTAAGTATTAATTGTGCGCGGCACAGAGAAATTCTGGAATGGGTGACCTTTCGAGAAGTTAGCACTTAACCACTAGATGAGATAATATATATTAAATGGAGTCCAGTGGTATAATTTGAGAAGAAATTGAGCTCAAATAAGTTCCCAAAATGGACAATGAATAATTTCATCGGCATCGTTATTCGAGTGACCATAAGTTTGATCGGGCTCTAAAATATTCCATAGACCTCCAAAATTTATTCTGATTTCATAAACCTATTAGAAATAACCTAAATGAGTTATTAAAATTGAAAAATAATTTTTTTGACAGTTTTAAATTTTTGGGTTTTAGACCGACTGATTTTGCCTTTGGAGCTAAAAGTATACCGAAATAATGTTGGAACGACTTAAAGATTTAAAAAAACTTTGGTACATATGTTTTTACATGCATGGAAAATTTTAGAGTATTCTGATGAGGGAAACATTAGATTTTGAAAAATCCTAAAAAATAGAGGTTAATTTAATTACTAGGGTTAAAGGTTATTTTAAATATTTTTCAAAGGTATAAATGTCATGAGAAATTAGGCCATAATCAGTTGCAAGTAGGAATTGGGCTTGAAAAGTTTTAGGAATTAATGTGAGCATGACAATTGGCTTAAAAGTAAGCCATTATATCAAATAGTTAATGAGTGAATCCTAGCCCTGCATTTGGTACACTAAAAGACAAAATAGAAAGCTGAAAATTCTCTGAAATCTCTCCAAATTGCAGGAATTATCCTCCTTCTTTCTTAGGAAAACTGAACCACTATTAGTGTACATCTCCCACCATTTTCTTCTCATATCTTCCAACTCTTACCAAATCTCAAGCCCAAATTACACTCACATACACTAGAGATCATCCTCTTCAACATAGAAATAGAATTGAAGCCAAAGAAAGCTTGGGAATTGGAGATTTCTAGTGAGAATAGGTGATTTTAAGCCATTTTGAGGTTAGTGGATACAATTCTACACTTAATTTCATTTAATTATTTTGAATTTTGCTTAGTTTCACATTATGTAACTATGGTAACTTAGTTACATATGTGAAATAATTTAATATTTGTTAATAAAATAAGGGAATAACATATAATGACTAAGAATTTAGAAGAAAACAATCAAAATAAGGCATAACATAGCGAGGCCGAATGGTAACCCTAGACACACCATGTGATAATTTGATAATAAATGGAATATAATGATGAATAAACCTAGTATGATTGGTTAGAACACAAGATTTGACTTAGGCATAATGTAATGCAAATGAACATAATGGTGTAAATTTATTTATAAAGCAACAATTAGTGTAGTTTGAGTTTGTATCATTATGAAAAGTTTAAAAATGATAATAGAAACATAAGAGACATAATAATGTATGAAAAATCATGATGAATACACATGAACCTCACATGGTCAAATGGTACACATGTTTAAAATGGTATATATTTTATCAAGTTTGGGTGTTATTATTTATGATTATGATAAATTCATACATGTTGCATTTGAATAGATGACAAATGACCTAATGAGAATGTGGACATAATGTGAAATGCATTGAGAATTTATAAATATATTAGATAAAGTGAACAAATATATTTGCCATTAGTATACAATGGGAAATATATGATTTTAGGGTATAATGGCTAGTGATAGAACAAATACCGAAGTAGAATAACAAGTCGATTTGGACTAATGCACATATTAGATTCATAGTTGAGGAGTTGATCACCCCAAGTGATCCCTCATCTCACATTAAGTTCACAATTGAGGAGTTTATCACCCCAAGTGAACCATCAAGACACATTAGATTTATAATTGAGGGGTCGATCACCCCAAGTGATCTCTTAATATATTCTAGAGTAGTTAGGTTTAGCCAAATGACCTCTCCAGTCCATTAGTATCATTGGAATCCTCGCCTCACACATCGAGTTTGAGGATTTTAACTAAGCACCACTAAGGGTAAAATTATAATTTCACAAAACATAGGGATCAAACAGGAATTTGGAAAATGAAAAGATGTCAAATATGTAATAAAATAATGAAAAATATGAAAAATGTGACCAATTGGTTTAAAATGGGCAAAAAACATAATTACACGAGAAAATGGGGGCAAAACCATAAATTGGCATCAAAAGTATGGTTTAAAGGATTAAAATGATCAATTGGACAAAAGGGATAAAATCATAATCAAGGAAAAGTTTTAGGGACCAAATCATAATTTACCACTACAAGAGTAAGTATAAGGACCAAAATGTAAATTTTGAAGTTAAGATGGAATAAAGGTTAAAAGAAGTAAAAAGAACCAAAATTAGAGCAAAATAAGGCAAGATATGCAAAAAGGAAAGTTTAAGGACGAAAATGTAATTTTCTACTTAAGTAAGAATTATGTGAAAGAAATGGGTGAAAATGAGTAATAGAAGGACTAAATGGTAATTTAAGGCAACAAGAGAATAAATTCCAAGTTAATGGAAATAAATAAAAAGGATATAATAGAAATTTCATAAATTATGATTTTTATAAGTGAAAATTTCTGTTTTAAACGTGTAAAAAGACAATTTTATTACTACCTATTACATCCCCAAAATAAAAGAAAAGAATGAATCTAGAAAGAGAAGTATAGGGAAAACCTAGAATATTACCCTAAGAAGATATTCTATTTTTGTGAATTTTAAAGCCTAGATCTAAGCTTTGATCCTTGGTTCATAGTGTTCAAGAAAATAATGATATTTTGTGTGTGTTTTTGGCTGAAAATGAGGTGAACCTTTTTTTCCCGAGAGGAGAAAATCAGTCTTTTCTCTCTCAAGAAAACCTTATTTTTCTTTTTCTTTCAAAAAAAAGTCCCCCAAAAACCCTAATTTTTGTAATTTATATCTAAGGAGGAGTTAGAGTCACACTCGAACTCTAACTCTCCAGGTATAGAAAGACCTCATCCCCCCAAATCCAAGAAAATCCACAAACTCTTTATCTTTCCTTTTTTAAAAATTAGAAAATGTGGAAATTTTAAAAATGCACCCACAGACAATTGTCCTTTGAAATTACAAAAATGCCTTTGATCTGACTTTGACAAAAGGGAAATGGCCACAAACGATCGTCCCTAACATAACAGAAGACCTTCTTTCATGGCTAAAGGTCAAAATCTAGGTTTTTTATGCTCTTTTATTAAAACCTCCAAAAACACTTTGAAAATCATAAAATTTTCATGGAAAACATGAAAAATTTAGATTGAAGCTTCAAAATCTGTGTTCTTTGTCAAAATATACTACTTCCTCATCATTGGGTAACCTTGATCTAGGTTGCCTCGAGTCATAATGTCTACAATAGACTTTGAACTCCTCATCAATCCTAACCACGACATTTTTGCCCCCTGGGGACCTCCTCCTTAATGCAACTTATTTACTGGCTGATGCTAGTAAGTGAGTTATCTACCACCTATAGTGCCTTATTGAACTCTGTACCGCTGTTGCTAAAGCTACCAACACCTCTGCATATTAGCCTAATGTTGATTCTGTATAGTTTGGAGAATAGCAAAGATAGACTATATGCTCTGCCGCTACTGCTAGAAAATCTATATATAAGCCTTTATGCTAGCCAACCTCTGAGATATATCATCTAATGATGGGCTGGTAGGAGTTGATGTAGACTAAGATAGTGGTGATGCCCTAGAGGTCAATGCACCTGGGTTTGAATATGGCTTGAACCACTTTGATGCACGAGAGGGTAAAGGTTGTGGTCTGGCTGAAGAAGGTGACTGTAGAGGTGTTAGAAGAAGGTGTGAACTATTAGAGAGTATGCCCTAGAGCCCATGTAATAGGGATGTTTTTCATATGTATGAAATTTACATTCTTAATAAAAGGCATCATTCATTTATTAATGCTATGTTTGAATACATGAGTTTGTAAATCTTAAATTAATAAATGAAGTCCTAGATATTATAAACACAGTGCAAAGGCAATCATGAAGGTGTTCATGATGTGAGATGTCTATTGCATGCAAATGTGTTAATATCTAAATATCCCTAGTCATAGAATTAACAAGATAGGACATTGTTAATTCGGACAGACTAGCACATGTTATGCTTCTTGAATGGTTCAAGCAGTGGTTCTCATAACTGTGATTATGGATGATAATCAAAGCTAACATGTGGATGCTTGTTAGAAGAACAAGTTCATTGGAGACCTGCAAAGAGAATCCTCACATGGATATTAAATCTATGTCAGTGAGGAATCTCTTCATAGCGGTTGTGCAAGTATCCTTATACTTGAGATCACCAAAGTTATCTTAAGTAGCAAGTGGTATACTTTGACTCCACAACTGATTACTTCCAACTGGGAGTGAACATAGTTAGGAGATTGGGTATATCATGACCTACTTGAAGATAGTTAAGTGATTGACAAAGGATTCACCATCCCAGATTTAACAAGGGAAGTTATCTCGCATAATTCTATAATTGCCTTGTTCAGAGAATCTCTGGCCAGAGTAATATGCCGAGATGGATGGAGATCCATGAAGGGCATTTTAGGAACAATGATTAAATTAATAGAACATACATAATTAGATTTATATGAGTTGACAGAAATCCATACTCAGAATCTAATTGAGATAAGAGTGGTGAAAGGAGTAATTGCACGGTAACTATTTCTATGGAAGGGTACAGTCAAACTACATGACTTTCCTGACATTTGGGTAGTCATGATGCCTAGCTAGAGGCCAATCATGACTTGTATAATGATGTATCAAAATATCAATAGAGATTGATAAAATGATTTAAAGGAGTTTAAATCATGTGAGTTTTGAGAAGAACTTACAATTACATATTATACTGCCAACATGGACAGGAACCCAATAGGTCACACACATATAGAGAAAGGATAAAATGGTAAAATGACAAGGATAATAATATTTGATATTATTATGAAGGAAGAGAAGTGAATATGATAATAATTAATTAAAGAGTTTAATTAATTATGATCAAGTAAAATTATCCGCGAAACTTTTGAGAAATGTTCTGTAAATTGGACCTAAATGAAATAATGTATTTCATGATTAATTATTATTGTCTTATAAGTGTTATAAGACTACTATAAGTGTTATAGGACTGATATAATAATTAATAGGACCATTAGAGGAATTATTAAGGGCCAGAGCAATGAAGAAAGTTGGCGAAAGCCCTTTTATAAGGGCCACATGCCAAGTCCATACATAAGGGCTTAGAGGGCTTTTTCTTGGACCTAATTAATTTATATATGTTACATAAGTGTTATAGAACTCACATATTTAATTTGGTTGGATTTGGAATCCATTTGGGTATTTAAATCCAATTAGATGCACAAAGAGCCTAGTTTGTGGATTTTGTGCATGGTCTTTTATGAAAAGATTTAATTTGGATTTAATTAAGCCCAAATGATTATAATTAATTTCAGAGGCCCAATTAATAATTCTCTAGCAATTTTAAAGAGCCCAATCTCATTAAGGAGTTGGAATTTTAACCTAACTATAAAAGGCCAACTAATGAGGAATTAGGGTTAAGAGTTAAAACAGAAAAGAAAGTCTTTTCTCTCTATTCTCTCTCTCTCTCTTCTATGCCACTTCCATTGCTAGCCTCTTGGATTTCGGCCACTCCTTGTATTACACCAATTTGTTGGTTCAATTTACCCCTCTCTAGTGTGGATTACTCATTGGAGGTGTTCGATTTTGGACATTGTGGTTTGCGACAACCCAGTGCGAAGTAAAATCAACTGTTCAACAAAAATCAATTGTGATTTTTCTTATTCTCATATAGTTATATTGTTTATTCATGGCAAGATCAGATCTAATGGTTAAAAAATTTTAAAATTCCGCTCATGTATGTGATGCATGTAACCGTTAAAATCCAATATGAACCACCAAGTAGCTCATCTAGATCTACCCTTATATCCATCTCCACATCCAAATCCATATTTTCATTACATGGATCATATAGTGGGGAATGTTATTGATTCGATTGGGCTTGTGGTGCTTGATCTTAAACCTCTTCTTACGTTGGTACAGGGCATAATGGGTGCTAGATCATAAGCTACCCTAGTCTTCTAGATTGTTAGTAACCTATACTCTCCTGCATGACCACGGACTGCGTTGATCATCCTCATGGTTCAAGCCATGGGGAGGTCAACAAAAATCTCCTCATCGAGTGGTAGTCGAAACATCCTTTCGTCCAGCCCAAAATTTAAGAGTAGTTGGGTCACTACCTGCGAACATTTGTGTGGTGGGCTAGATGACTAGTCTGACTAGCTTGGCCACTATCTCATGGCTAATATCTACATATCTATGCCTGTGTATGGCCTAAAGATAAAAAATGTCAACTATATTGACCGACCTAGGGCTATCGATCCGACCCAAATAAGAGGTAGCTAGTACCCTCTGTATATATTGGTACACCTATGTGGCCTGTAATGTGCTCTTGGTTGTATCCGGATGGTAAATGGTGTCAGGTAGTGTGATCTTAGCTTAGTGCTGCCACTTGTACCCTCTCTTCTATTAGGACCCTTTCTTGCCTATGGCCTCTACAAATCTACATCGACTAATACTATATATATGCTCTCTAACCCTAAAAGTGATGATGCCCTCCTCTATCTCCAGCCACAAAAATCCCCTATAGTGTAAAGTGGATAAAAACTCTTTGACTACCTCTGAGTATGTCAAGAAGGAAGGGGCAAAGAAGTCAGTTTAACTCATAGCTACTAATAGCTTGTCTACCTCACCTAACATCCTCATGCTATGTAGAAACTATCATCACATGAATATACTGGCCCTATACTGAACCTAAGCTAGAGCTTTGTACCTCAATGCCTCCTCTACCATCATTCACTCTAAACTTGGTGAAGCCGGAGTAGTGCGTGGCTGACAATGTGGTGCCATCTACAAAAGATGATAATAGTTAGTTTTGTTGAAGTAACTTGGAATGCAAGTAATAGTGTTGAAACTAAAATTGAGAAAATTTACATTTAAGCAAAAATTCAGCAGCATGCTAGGTTATATCGGGACTAGCCACGTGACATAAAAATGCATGTTAAGCACCACCAACAATTACAAATTAACCTAAACCCATTAACGGGTGCTTTAGGAATCATACATGACAATCGAGATAAAAAATAGCCAATTGATTTACAAAATTCTAATAAACTTTTGGCAGCATTTTGGCTAGAAATGTGTCTAACCCCCTCATGAAAATTGTATTCAAGCAATAAGCAACACAGGCTGAAAGGTCGCCTAGTAGTTCATTTTTAATTCAGCTTGTACAAATTGGCAACAAGCACTTTTATTGCATTACCATCATTTTTTTTTGTTATAACTATGGAAGTGTAAAGCAACTAAAAATAAATCCAAACAGTTTTGCAATACTCAAAAGACTCAACAGGCCCATAATTCTATATTTTCTTCTTATTTTTATTTTGTATTTTTGTTTTTGTGTTTTCCTTTTAGTGAGTCCAATATTTAAATTACTACTATATTAAGCAGTCAAAAGAGGCTTTTCTAACCCATATTAACATAACCCTACCTTTTCTCCTTTTTTTTTCTTTTTTCTTTTTGTGTTTTAATTCATACCATTGTAGCTAATTAAATAGATTCCAAAAAAAGAACAAAAACAACAACTTTAACAAGTTAAGGAAAAAATCAACAAACAACAAAATCAATAATAAAATTTAACATTTCTAATCATTGTACAAGCATTTAATTATCTAAAATGTATTCAAATAATAATAAATAGAGAAAAAAAAGTAGTGAACACCAATCTGGATTGTTGAAATGTGTATTCTAAAGACTTGGCAAAGATTAAAATAGAAAACACCTCACAATACGCACTAAACCTAGGAAATTCTGACCTAAATGACTTGCAAAATAGTTAAGAAATGGGGGAATAATAGGCCAAAAATCAAGAGAAAAAGCTCGAATAATGAGAAAAATTGTATTTTGTGAAAGAGAAGGAGGAAGAAGAAGAAAAAAAAGACATGTTTTTCAAAATTTGACATGACAGACAGCCTAACGGCTAAGCCGTCTATCATAGCAAGTGATGGGAACAACTCATGTTCCTTCTGTCATTCCAAATTTTGAATTTGAATCATTTTTCACTCAAAAACTCAACAAAAAAGATTTTTTAACACGTTTTATTGACATTTATACCCCCAAAAATTATTTCTAAATTATAATTAATTAAATTTAATTTAATAAAACTTAATTTATAGCATGCATTAATTATTTACAATTATTATTATTATTTATTTTATTTTACTATATATATGTATATATATTGCGAGATACTCCCTAAATTATTGAAACTCTAATAACTTCAATGGTGTTAGCATTTCTTCTATATTTTTGTTAGAAAGTCCCAGTCTTTTTTGGTCCTCTTATCCATCCCATGGTACAGTCTATCGCCGGGCCTACCAAACTCAGGCAAAAATACTCCACCTTTTACTTTTTAGTCAAGGTGATCCCTTTCAAAACTAATGTATACTACTTTATATGGGCTAAGAGGTCAGATGCACCATCAAATTTTAGTATCTAAGGCAGCAACTCATCTCCATCCAAGTCCCTATCTTTTGGGTTCATCCTTCTACCAGTAGATAGCAAATAGGCCATGGCTTTAATCTTTTCCTCCATTTTCTTAAAGGCAACATCTTCTACACTAGGTCTTCTATTTCTTACCATGATTATAAATGCTCTTCCTTTTCTTCCTCTTTAATGTAATCATTGTCTGAAGCATGCATTCTACCCCTCCTTTGGTCTATTGGTGGGACTCTAAGCTTTGTAATAGCTATCATAAGAGCATCCCCAACTTGTATTGTAACAGCCTAAAATTTCATATGATATGCATAGTAAATTCTAGAGTATGAATAGCAATCCTAGGATAGTTTTTGGTGTGATTACAATAGTATAGTATAGTAAAATTTATAAGTGCTTAAATGTTAAATATACGCAGCCTAGGGTAGTACTAGGATGGGTGACTTGGCAAGAAGTTGTACTTAATAGCTAGATGATAAAATATGTATTAAATTAAGTCTAATGGTATAATTTGAGGTGAAATTGATATTGGATAGGCTCTCAAACTAGACAGCAAAAACATTATCCGAACCGTAAAAGGGTTAACCAAAATTTTGACCGGCCTGAAAAAATTCCACAGACCTCCAAAAACTATTCCATTTGCCCATATATACTATAAAAAATATTAATTAATATATGGAAGTGAAAAATAATTTTTCTGAGAACTTTGAATTTTTGGATTTCAAACTAGCTTATTTTACCTCTGGAGCTGAAAGTATACCGAAATGATGACAAAATGATTTAAAATTTTAGACACACCTTCCTAGATGTATTTTTAAACAAAAAGAAAAATTTTAGAGTACTCTGATGAGGGTAACATTGAAATCCAAAAAAAGAAGGGAGAAAATTTGAGTTTTCGGATAGGCAAAAAATTTTTAGGTGCTTGAAACCTATCAAAACGAACTCCGATTGATATAAAATTTTAAAAACTTCTTAATTATAATATTTATAAATTTTTGGAATAATTTTTGTGAAAAATAAAATAAGGATGGATGAGCCTATGAGAAAGTGATAAGTGGCGCAATTATGTCCATATAAAGTGGTTTGACTTGTCCACCCTTTAAACCAATGATTTTGGAGCTGATTTTTGGTAAAAACATTCACCCAAAACCCAGATAATTCTAGACAAAAATTGGACTAGAACCAGCTCTCCTTTTCCTCTAAAAATATATAACATAAAACTTAATGAAATTTTAATATTTTCACTTCATTCAAGCTCTTCCACCATAATTTTTCATGCTCTATCAATTGGAATCACTCTTATCATCCTTAAAATTAAGAAAAATTCAGATTTGGAGTGGAGAAAGTGGATGTAATTTTGAAGAGAAGTTTAAAGCAAAAATTTAAGTAAGTTAATATAGAGATAATTTCATGTTTTTAGTAGATTTATAGGTATATTTTGATATGAAAATTCATATTTTGGGATAAATTTGAATTATGGATGAAGAAAATTGTAGAAAAGAGATATGAAGGAATTCAACCAAGATGGATTTCTAAGGGAGAACGAGTGGAATCAAAGGAAAAATGGGAGGAAATAATGGAAAAGGAAGAGAAATCATAGATCTTGAAAAAGAGGTATGTGGATACCCAAACTTGTTTATTTCATGTGTTTAAGATTATGTAAGTAAGGAATTTTTAAAATGAGTTGAATAAAAATTTCAGTAATAGTACATTCATGAAATTAAATGTGAATTAATGAGATTAGTATGGGAAATTGCATGGAATTATGACTAAAGCTGAGAAAATGGCATAGGAAAGCATTATGTGACTTTAAGAAAAATTATAAAATGTGAGTATTAAAATAAATAAATAAATAAATAAATAAATGGTGAATTAATGAAATTCAATGTTGGATAATATAATATTTGATTTCGAATATAAGAAAAATATGTTTAGAAAGGATATGTTAGTTAGGGAACCCATTATGTAAGAAAATAAAATTAAAGTTTAAGAAAGAATCAAATTAAATCAAGGTTTGAATTATGCTTAATATGCTTGGAAAACATGTTGAGAATGTGTTAGATGAATTAAATAAATTTATACACACATGTTCCAATAGTGATCAAATGGTAACCTATGTTGTATCACACAATAATTTGATGATTATTTGCATACTAAACATGAAATGCATAATATAATGATGAGTAAACACAACATGATTAGTTAGAACTAAAAACAACATGTGGACTTGATATTATGAAAGTGAACATAATGAGGTACATGTATGTAACTAAAAGTTACTAATGTAAAGTGGATGTATATCAACATATGAATATATAAAATGATCTTGGAAATGCATGTGGCATGAGAAAATGATGAGAAATCACACTATATGATAAGGTTGAATGGTGTACCTTAGGAAAATGGCATGTTTTCATCTAGTTTGAATGATATTCACCATGTTTATTATAAATTCATATGTGATAATGATGAATGAATGAGAAAAGAGAACGCATGATATGTGGCCTAAGGGAGATGCCACAAAGAATTATATAAAAATACAACATAAGGTGAAATAAATAATTGCCCTTAGTATACAAGGGATAATCCAGGGTCATAGGATATAATAACTAGCCATAGAGACCCATAAACTACGATAGCATCATAAGAGCAAATTACCATTAACGGATGGCTACGCTTAAGTAGTCACCTCACACATATGGTTATACCATACAGTCTTCGTCTTGCATATCTAGTTTGAAAATTTTCACTAGTCACCACTAGGGGTAAAACTATAAATATACAAAAAATAGGGACTAAATGATAAATTATGTATAAAAGATAACACATATGTGATTAAGCAATAAATAAAGTGAAAAATGTGATTAATAGATTAGAAAAGGGTAAAAGCATAATTACATGAGAAATTGGAGGTAAAATCATAAATTTACATTGAAAATGTACATAAAGAAGTTAAAATAGACATGTAAGGCCCTTAACATGACCCTAATCTAATTTACATATTTGAATGGGATTTTTTATTTGATTAAGATTAAATTAAATGAGGAATTTGTATAAGTATGGGTCAAGAGGGGGTAAATTATCATGATATTATGTTTTGCATGAAAAATAAAAATTTAAAGCATGGTTTAATGTTAATTAAGGGTGCAATTGAAGTAAAAGGTGTTAAGTTGGGGTAAATGTATTGTTTTGGAAACTCAAGGGTCAAATGTGGATAGAAATGATTGTTTGAAGGTCAATTTGAGAGAAAGGAATTAAATGGAGAGGTTAAAGTTTAACATGCAAAGATTTGCTAGGTTAATGTGTAGCATGCAAAAGGTTAAAGGACTAAAGAGGTAATTGTCCTTTGCTACTATAAAAAGCCGACTTTAAAGAGAGAGAAGAAAGAATGGAACGGCATTTCTTCAAGAAAAACACAGAAATGTTTCTTTCTCTTGCTTTTATGATTCAAAGTTGATACCTTAAGTAATCTTGAAGAGGAAATTGTGTATGTTGATTAATCAAGAGTATAATGCATTAAACTTAAGGTAATTAAACTGTTAATTGGACCCTTCATCATCTTCTTCTTCTTCTCTTCATTTTAACTGAAAAGAACGTTAACAGTACTGGAAACTTGTATGTCGTTCATTTTGTGAAGGAGAAGAGGAAGTAAGGAAGAGCAAAGGAAAGGGTATTTCTAGAGATTGAAGACTTTGGGTTTGTCAGTCAAGGTATGGGAATTTAGGCTATTCATATTGCATGTGAAATTGATTGTTGGAACTGGGTAGGTTTTACAGAATTCAAAGTTACGTTTTGCTGAATTTTATCGATGTGAGGTTGAAGAAGACTGTCCTTACCGAGTCGTGAATGTCTTTACGAGTCATGAAATTTTGTTCGACTCGTGAAGAGCTTCATGATTTAGAAAGGAGAATGGCAACTCTGAGAGAAAGGTTGACTTCCACCTTGATACCTCCCCCTGTGCCACAAGCACTTCATGATTTAGATAGGAGATTGGATAGAAGGTTCCAAGAGTTTGAGGAAAGGATATTAGCCATGATTAGGGGGTTGTTAACACCACTTACCGGACTTTAGCCTGCAACCCCTGCATCGAACAAAACAGAGTTAAACATTACTAGAGGCATTTCCTCAACTGAAGAAGAACAAAGAAGAAACAATATACCTACCCCTAAGGAGGATTTTATAAAAGATGGGGAGGAGGATGAACCTGTTAAAGAGTATGCCCTAAAGCCTATGTAATAGGGATATTTTTCATATGTATAATATTTATATTCTTAATAAAAGGCATCATTCATTTATTAATGCTATGTTTAAATACATGAGTTTGTAAATCTTAAATTAATAAATGAAGTCCTAGATATTATAAACACAGTGCAAAGGCAATCATTAAGGTGTTCATGATGTGAGATGTCTATTGCATGCAAATGTGTTAATATTTAAATATCCCTAGTTATAGAATTAACAAGATAGGACATTGTTAATTCGGACAGACTAGCACATGTTATGCTTCTTGAATAGTTCAAGCAGTGGTTCTCATAACTGTGATTATGGAAGATAATCAAAGCTAAAATATTGATGCTTGTTAGAAGAACAAGTTCATTAGAGACCTGCAAAGAGAATCCTCACATGGATATTAAATCTATGTCAGTGAGGAATCTCTTCATAGTGGTTGTGTAAGTATCCTTAGAATTGAGATCACCAAAGTTATTTTAAGTAGCAAGTGGTATACTTTGAGTCCATAACTGATTACTTCCAACTGGGAGTGAAAATAGTTAGGAGATTGAGTATATCATGACCTACTTGAAGATAGTTGAGTGATTGACAAAGGATTCACCATCCCATATTTAATAAGGGAAGTTATCTCGCATGATTTTATAATTACCTTGTTCAGAGAATCTCTGGCCAGAGTAAAATGCCAAGATGGATAGAGATCCATGGAGGGCATTTTGGGAACAATGGTTAAATTAATAGAACATATATAATTAGATTTATATGAGTTGACAGAAATCCATACTCAGAATCTAATTGAGATAAGAGTGGTGAAAGGAGTAATTGCACGATAATTGTTTCTATGGAAGGGTACAGTCAAACCACATGACTTTCCTGACATTTGGATAGTCATGATGCCTAACTAGAGGCCAATCATGACTTGTATAATGATGTATCAAAATATCAATAGAGATTGATAAAATGATTTAAAAGAGTTTAAATCATGTGAGTTTTGAATAGAACCCACAATTACATATTATACTGCCAACATGGACAGGAACCTAATAGGTCTCACACATATAGAGAAAAGGGTAAAATGGTAAAATGACAAAGATAATAATATTTGATATTATTATGAAGGTAGAGAAGTGAATATGATAATAATTAATTAAAGAGTTTGATTAATTATGATCAAATAAAATTGTCCGCAGAACTTTTGAGAAATGTTCTGTAAATTGGACCTAATTGAAATAATGTATTTCATGATTAATTATTATTGTCTTATAAGTGTTATAGGACTACTATAAGTGTTATAGGACTGGTATAATAATTAATAAGTCCATTGGAAGAATTATTAAGGGCCAGAGGAATGAAGCAGTTGGCGAAAGCCCTTTTATAAGGGCCACATGCCAAGTCCAGAACAGAAGGACTTAATGGCCTATTTCATGCACCAAATTAATTTATATATGTTACATAAGTGTTATGGAACTCACATATTTAATTTGGTTGGATTTGGAATCCATTTGGGTATTTAAATCCAATTAGTTGCACAAAGGGCCTAGTTTGTGGGTTTTGTGCATAGTCTTTTATGAAAAAGGTTTAAATTGGATTTAATTAAGCCCAAATGATTATAATTAATTCCAGAGGACCAATTAATAACTCTCCAGCAATTTTAAAGAGCCCAATCTCATTAAGGAGTTGGAATTTTAACCTAACTATAAAAGGCCAACTAATGAGAAATTAGGGTTAAGTGATTAAAACAAAAAAGAAAGTCTTTTTCTCTAATCTCTCTCTCCTTTTTGTGCCAACTCCAAGCTAGCTTCTTGGAATTTCGGCCAGCCCTAGTTAAACACCAATTTGTTGGTTCAATTTATCCCTCTCTAGTGTGGATTACTCATTGGAGGTGTTCGATTTTGGACACTATGCTTTGCGACAACCCGGTGCGAAGTAAAATTAACTGTTCAACAAAAATTAGGTGATTTTTCCATCCTAAAGTTTAATGCTCGTACACAATAGACTCCATAGTTTTTCATTTTTACCTTTAGTTTTTGTGACCCCTTTTTATTTACTTTTTCCTCTTTGCCCTTATCTTTAAACTCACCTTCATTTTTTTGATCCTTTTGAATTAAAATTTACATGTTCACTTTCCAAATTGTTAGTTGAGCCCTTCTACTTCTTAGATACTTGTAAAATTACCATTTAGCCTATATTATATTTTTTTCCTTCATTAATTATCTTTTTATAAATCTATCCACGCCACACTAATTTTCTTACAATCTATTCCATATTTGGCATCCCTTACCTACCTATTTACATTTTAATCATCCTTCTATTCTTTATTTACATCTAAGTCAATCACATCCACTTATTTACAATTTCAACTACTTTTTACCATTAATTACACAATTATCCTTTTTATATATATTTTTTTTGTATTTTCTCCTATTAATTTAAATTTGTAATCCTTATAATATCTTTGCATAATGGCAAATTAATATTTGATCCTTATTGACTTTATTCTTTGTTCACTCAAAACTTTGATATATTGAACTTACATTTTTAATTTCCAAATTACCTTTATGGTCCCTCTTATTACTGTTATTATTTTCTACTCATATAATTACTACTATTTAGGTGAAATCCCTTTTTAGTCCCCAGACTTTATTTTATCTTATTTTCATCAATTATTACATAAATTCTACATTTAGTCCCTTTTGTGCTATTTATTGCATTCACCCTTCAATTTATGCTTTAATCCCTTAAGATTTCTTCCAATTGGGGTAAATTACCATTTGGTCCCTATTGATCTCATCTTTGTGTATTTCTGTCCTTTTTACTATTTTACCCCTCTTAATTCTATTTTTAGTATTTCTTTACGTGTAGGCCCCTATTTCCTCACTTAATTACATAATTACTATTACCCCTACCAATAACTTAACCATATTTTTCATACTATTTATTCTTTAATTAATTACTTTATTTACCATAATTCCTTATTTTTATTCTAGTTTCACTATAATTTACAAATTCTATCTTAATTTAACATACCATTTGTACTAATCCCAATATAACTAACTACTTTATTTAATTTGGCAAATGAAATTTTATCTCATTTAAATTCTTAAATACTCTTAATCATTTTTCAATTTTGCTATCTTTCCTTAATTACTTACTTTAGTTACAATAGTTCTTTACTTTAACACTAATTATCACTTTTATCCTTAATTTAGAGTAGAATTTCACTTTTAACCCCTAACATTTTCATCATTTATCAAAATTACATTTATGTCCCCATCTTTTGTCAAATTTACATCTAGATCCCATCTTATATCAAAATGACATCTAGGTCCTATCTTTTATCAAAGTGACATTTATGTCCCATCTTTTGTTATATTTATTGTTTTATCCGGAACTTTGTCTTTGTAAACATATTTCACCATACTTTTACATTTTTAACACATAAGTTATGTTTTCTTCCATTTTAGTCCTTAAATTCATTTCTTTTACCAAAATTACAGTTTAGTCCCTATGTTCACAACTTTTTCACTTTTTTACAATTTTGCCCTTCTTTTACCAAATTATTTCATAATTCCATTTTTACGTTTCCTAACTACATATTCACTACCTTTTGACAATATTACCCTAAATTACTCATTTTATCAATATTCTTCATTTTAATCCTTAATTTCTATCTTTATTCATTATTTGCCATTCTCTTCCATTTATTGCCATATTACCATTATTTTAGTTTCACCTTTAGTAGTTTTTCCAATGGAAATGAGATCCTCAAATTAGATATGTGGGACATAGACCAAACAAGTCCATGATTACATAAATCTTATTTTTCTTATTTTTTTCTCAACTTTTCTTGTTCTTTTCTCATTTACGGTGTGGATCAACCTTTGGTCCACTTTTGTGAGTTGCCATGACTTGCTACACTGGTCAATGTCCCTATGGCTAGCCAATTATATCCTATACTTCTGATTTTGCTTCTAAACACTAAGGGCAAAACTATTTTCATAACATCCATATAAAATATGCATAATTTACACATTTTCTCACATTTTCACATTATATATCAATTTGATTTCACACTATGCACAACATTTTCAACCATTTACCATGTAACATCAATTCCATGGATGAAATCATTGTAATCGCATTACGTTCACTCTTTATACTATTCAGCCACATAAGGTATCATACCATCCAAGTTTCATTTGATGCCATACATTATTCCTATCATGTTATTAAGGCATAAATCATGTAAATCTAACATTATTCCTTCATTTCCAACATTTATCTTTCTATAATTCCATCCAATACCAGTCGACCATCAAAGTATCATATTCGTACAAATTTTTTTAATTCTCATAACACATTCCAACTATGTTTTTCATGCCTATTTAACATAATTCTAACTTTAAATCAAATTAACTCCTTACATAATCATGTTTTCCCATACTTACATAATAGGTTCCAAAACTAAATTTCCATTTATAATCACATTTTCATGCATTTAACTTTATAAATATCATTATTTACCAACTAATTACATTTATTTACCATTAGTTTGAATTAAAGCTCACGTCACGTATTTGAACCTTGAGTGACATAATGGTTCTCAATTCCATTTTCATACTTTTAATTATTCTTTCATGCATTTTCTTATAACAATTTCATTTCTTGCCATTTAATTTCATTAATATACCATTATTTTAAATTTTAGACATAACCTACACGTATAAACCTAAAACATATAATCTAGGTTTTCTCTTCCTTTTTTACTTTTTTATTCCTCTTTCCCTTTGATTTCACTTGATTTTTCTTGAATTTTTACCTTCGCCAAGTTCCTCCATGTATTCTTTCCTCAATTTTCTTCATCTATAATTCAAAATATACTCAACATATTAATCTCTGCATCAAAATCTACCTAAAAATCCATTAAACTCACTAAAATTTCACTAAATTAACTTACTTGAATTTTCGCTCCAAACTTTTTTTCACAATTCCATCAACTTTCTCCACTTAGAATAGGTCCTTGAGATGACTAAAGATAAATTCAAGGCCTTAGAATTATTTAGGGTAGAAAATTTGGTGGAATTAGGTTGATGAAGTTGTGAGAAAAATGGAGAAATTAAGAAGTGGATGGGATGGCATGGAGATGAAAAAGATGAGTGAGTTTTCTAGAAAATTTTAATTTTTAGGCTATTTATATACCCACATGGATGGCTAGAATCACTTGATCACTATTTAATCCAAAAGTTCACATTATGCCACTTGTCACTTTTTTATTAATTCATACTCATGTCACACCCCATGGATAAGTACTACCTTATGGGCGACTACTACCCATGGGTGAGTACTATCCCATAGGAGGGAGTGAGTGAGTGAGTGAGTGAGTGAGTGAGTGAGTGAGTGAGTGAGTGAGTGTGTGCGTGAGTGAGTGAGTGAGTGAGTGAGTGAGTGAGTGAGTGAGTGAGTGAGTGAGTGAGTGAGTGAGTGAGTGAGTGAGTGAAACTTAGCCCAAATAATCGAAATTACATCCATTTGTCACCATTTTATTGATCCTAGTGTTTTCCTTATCATATTTTCATGAAAATTGGTCTAAAATATCTAAAAATATTAATTAGGCTATTTTGAAAATTTTGAGTCAATCCGATATCATTTCGATAAAATTCTAACCTCAAAAATAAAACTTATTAGTTCGAAACCTAAAAATTCAAAGTTGTGAAAAAAAATTATTTTTCACATTCAAATATTAATTAGGATTATTTCTAGTATTTTCATGCAAATAGAATAATTTTCTAAGGTCTGTGGAATATTTTCGAGCCAATCAAAGTTTGGTCAACCCTTTTTGTGGTCTGAGTAAAGTTTTCTCTATCCATTTTGAATGCATATCTAACCTCAATTTCATCTCAAATTATATCATAGAAATCACCTTAGTTTTTATAACCTAATAGTGAAGAAATATTTTTGCAGGTTCAGGTGGTATTATTCACCCCCATATCGCCTCAATGTCACTATTCATAGTCTAAAAAATACTATTCATAAAAATTGAAATTTTAGGCCATTACATCATCCATTTGATAATAATATTGAAGAAGATCTTAATTCTAAGGCATTAGGAGGTTTTATTGCTTACATTGACTTAGGTGTGTCTAAACAACACAACTGGTAAATTGAATAATCATTTGTGATTGTGTAATTGTAATTTATTTGACATTTTCTTATTTGGCACAAAGATAATATTTATAGTACAAAGTACAAATTTTTCAAATAACCTTTTAATTTTTGTGTTGAATTAGTAACTCAAAAGTTAGTTCCATTCATTGTTGTATTCTGAAAAGGAACTTACAAATTCAGTATTTATACTTAACCATTAGAAGTGTATATTGAGCATTTTTTTTATCTATATTTAAATTATGGTATCATGCTATAACTTATCTAATTTTTTTATTTTTTACAACATACGAATATAATGTTTTACTACTTAAAGAAGAAGGGAAAGTATGATGAAAGATTAAAAGTTAGTTTCACCACAACTGACAACCTATTTGACTGAAGTATACAATCAACATTGCAAATGTTTGAGAAAAATGGTCAAGACACTACATTTGTCACTTTTAATCGGATGATAACTAAATATATTATTGGAAATATGACATTGTATAATATATCATGGGTGGAAGTGGATCATATTCTTTTCCTAATTAATGTAGCCAACTTCTATTAGATTTTATGTAGGCCACAAATGAAGAAGAGAAAAATTTTTGCATATGACTATTTACGTTCACTAAAAAATTGGCAATTACGAAAGCAGTGCATGCATATAGTGTCACGATTCCATTTTTTTTACCCTTATTAAATTTTACAAAGGAATGAATGATATAAAAGCCTTTCAGAATAAAGAAGAGAATTTGCCTACACAAAAAAGCAGATATTGTGATATATATTTTTATTCCATGAGTTCATATGTCATATTACTAGCTATTAAAATATAATTGATTATTATGTTTATTTTTCTACTTTTTTATAAGTGATTATAGGGTTTTTATAGCTATCATTATTAAATATTTTATTGAAGAAAAACCAATTCAAATAAAGTTTAATGTAGAGAATTATGGAAGTAGATCAGCAAAATGAAAATATTGAAAATGATTGTGAGAAAGATAATGAAAATACAAAAAAAATGAGAAAAAAAAGGCAATAAAATAAGAAAAAAGCTCTAGAGAAAGCAGAAGTAGGTTAGCTTTGGCAAAATCATGTACAATGATTGTGTAATTTTTATTTTTTATATAATTTTGAATAATAATTCTATTGGATATGTGTAATTTTTATCATTTTTTTGCTATTTATGTGTTTCTAATATTCTCACAATAAATATCAGGTTAGATTCACAATAAATGTATACCCTTTTGTATACAAAAAAAAACTATATACCTTTTGTGTATACATTGTATAAACTTTTTATAAAACAAAATGCATACCCTTTTGTCTAAAGTATATACATTGTATACACTTTGTGTAAAGATAAAATGTATATAGTTTATGCATAAAGTGTACATTTTATACCTTTTTATGTCTACAATGTGTAGATACTGGGTCTTGAGGTGGTTCTTGATCAGGGTTACCTAATGAGCAAAGCATTTCTTATAAATAGATAAGGAACGGAAGTGCTAGGCTTTCTTTTAGATTTTGTGGTTTTTAAAATACTTTTTTTATGCTCTCCGGGGTTTTAAATATTTAAAATTCCTTTTTGGGTAATTTTTCCTCTTTTCTTTCTGTCGGCAAGGTTAAAAAGGGTTTAAAAGGTAAAAAAATAAAGAGTCAATGGTCAAAGTTAAAGTCAAAGTCAAAGGGCGTGAGTCACTCCTTTGACTCACGGGTCAAGGCCGTGACTTACACCCATGACTAACTCCTGAAATGTTATTTTAAATGCAAAACAAAGGAAAATTTTATGGAGATTTTTTAATTTAATCCTTATCCAAAATTAAATGCTTTAGGGGATATTTAAGCCAAAAGAGGAAAAAAATAAAAGGGGCTCTCTCTCTTTCTCTCTTTTTCTCTCTCACATACACATACTGTATCATCAAAAAACTAAGAACAGAGAGCAAAAAAATGGGGGAAAAAAAGGCCAAAAGCACTAGGACCTTGTTTTTTTTATGGAACCAACACTAAGGCTAATATTCTAAAGCCCCAAAATCACTTCAATCGAGTGTTAAAATTTGATTTATAGTAGAAATTATTATTTTCCATTTTTACGGCTTAATTTTGTTTAATATTTGATTTTTTGAATTTAAGCTTGTAAATTTGTAATTACTTGATTTTTATGCTTATTTCACTTATTAATTCATGTTAATTAATTAAAAGCATGTTAAAATTGAGTAAACAAATTAATTAGAGTTTACTAGTCATCATCTTCTTCATTTTGTCAATTTTTGAATTCCATTTTTATTGCTTTAATATTAGTTTTTCTTGTGAAAATCATGTTTTTCATGTGTTTTTTTTGAGTTTTTTTGGCCTTTTTATGCATTAAAATGGTCAAAATTAAGTTTTTAGTGGTGTTATTTGATTCCCATGACTTCCAGTATCGTTCTAGGAGCTAGAATTCATTTTTGGGTTGAGTCACAGCCTTGAGTCGGACTGAGACATGCCCTTGGCCCTGTGACTCAACCTAACTCGACCAGTGATGTAGTTGACTCAAGCGTGACTCATCCTTGCCCTACTTTCCCTTTTGTGCGTCACTCGCATTGGCTACACGCCACTCACACCCCTTTTTACCTTCACCTTCATGTTATGTTCATTTTTTTATTATTATAATTTTACTATAGTTTACCCAAATCCCCTTTTTTACATCTTTAATTCATGTCATTTGTTTCTTCAATTCTTTCACCTACATCTTACTTTGTCTTTACTTTATCCTTTTATTCCATCTAATATATATATATTATTGTTATCAGTATTATTTTTGTTATATTTTTATATATAAAATATTTTCTAGTTTATCAACATTATATTATTAATACTTTCCTAATATATTTGCCATTAATATTATCTTTTATATTTGTATCTTTTATTTGCCTAATTAATACTTGTGATAAATTAATTATATTAATTTATCATTTAACTTTTAATTTATAATATGTTCTAATATTGCCTATTTTATTATTGCTATTTTATTTGTGTTTATTTCATTGGCTTAATTAGTTAATATTTGTAATGTCAAATAGTTATTTACATATTTAAGCCATATTTAATTCATTTTAATTCAATCATATTATTATTTACTTTTATTGTTATTGCTATTAGTATTTATACCCTTTTTATTTATCAATTTATTTTATTATATATTTATTTATTACTTTAGCATATGTGTGCCTATACATGCTATCTGGATTTCAGAATGCATCATGCATTTTATGTATTTTGTTTAATTTATTTCAATTATAATAAATTTATAATTTAATTAATTTATTTGAATTAATTATTTATTTATCAATTTATTTCATTTTATTATACAATCATTATTTATTGTGTTTATCTATTGCTTTAGCATATGCGTGTTAATGCATGCTGTATGAATTTCAAATGCATCATGCATTCTGTCTATTTCATTCATTTTATAATTTAAAGATCGATTACTTATTTAAATTGTTCAATTTAATTAATTATTTATCATTTATCATTTGGTTTAATTCATTATTAACCAATATTATTTTCGTGCCATATTTTAATACATAACATACATTTCGAGTTGGGCTGGAGTAGAAGGTGGAGCAGATTAGCTTAGGATTTATTTCCTCATTTATGTTTTGGATCTTTATTTAACTATTCTATTTTCTTTTCTTTATCGCAAATTAGTATGTAATAATAAAGACTTTTCACATGCTTAAACTAAAAACAACATCACAACTATTTCTATTAACTAATCATGATTTTTTCTAATAAAATAGACCAATATCTACTTTTTATTCCGAAAATCACATAAAGAGTCTTTATAAACATGCATGATAGAATCAATGTTCCTAATTTAATTAATATCCCATTTTATGTATGCCATTTTTCTTGTATTATCATTCTTTCATGTTTTTATTTATTTATTGTGAATAAATTATGTTTTAGAATGTTAACTAAAATCTCACTAAATGATTTTATACAAGTTTGAGTGGAAATTTTCTATAATAAAGGAGACCAACATCCCGTTTTTCACGCATGAAATAACATGCAAAATTAAAGATTTCCTTTACAAATACAAATGCTTTTTCTATCTAAAATTAACTAACATGATTCTTTTTCAAAAGCCACAGGGGATCAAATATCCCATTTTCTATCCAAAATACACCCTATGATGCGCATCGAACCCCGTAGGTATCTAGCATACCCTCGAAAATCCACTTTTAGGACTTGAGACAGGATTAAGGTTTATGTGACTTGTAAAGGCTAGTTGCTTCACAGTAGATATGATTTTATTTCCATCTATTGTTGATGATCAACCTACAAGGGCGTCAGTTGAGCACCATAAGGTAGGTATTACGGAGTCGCCACCTAATAAAACATTGAGAAAGTGAGTTCTCACGTCGTGAAGCCAAAACCAGAGATGGTTTAGACTTCACTCTTATTTATAACTTGGTTAATGCTCATATAAATTACCATTTGTGGTTAATTATTCCAACCCTCTTCTCAAGCATTACAAGGTAGGGAATTAAATGGTGCATTGTAAGTAGATAAAAAGCAATAAATCATACATACATAAAAAAGTATTTAAATAAATCATACATAAATTGGGGAATTGATAGATCTTATTTTGATGAGGACATTGGTCTTCACATGCATGTTTATAAAAAGGCAAAGTTTCAGGTGTATTTTGGAAGTAATAGAGAATTTGCCCAATGAGTTAGTTGATTTTAAGGTAAAAGAATCATTTGTATTAGTGAAATAAAACCTTAACTTACATGCTATTTTTTGGTAAACATCTAAACATTGGTCCATTTTATTGCAGAAAAATCCCACTCAAACTGGTATAAATCCATTTAGTGAGCTTTTAAATTAATCGTTCAAAAATCTATTTGCAACAAAAAAACAATAATGCTAAACACATACATAAACCAAACGGTTAATTAATTTGGGGACATTGGTTCCCTCATGCATACTTTATAAGTCTTTCGTGTGATTTTAGGATTAAGAAGAAAGACGTTGGTCTATTTTATGTGAAAAAAACCTAATTAGTTATGTAGAAAATATTAAATGTTGGTTTTCCCAAGTATCATGCCAAAAATGCCTTTTTTACTAGCTATTACAAATTATTTAGCAAAAATAATAAAAAGCCAAACATAAAATAAAGAATAAATAAACATGGCTAAAAACTAATCTCAAACCAGATAACTCCGATCTTCAATTCCCAAGCTCCCCCACATTAGATTATTATGCAATTTGGTCAAGAAAGAGAGAATAAAAAAACAAGGATTAGTTAAGTAAAAAAATGTTTAAATCATGAAAAGAAAATTATTAACAAAATAGCAAAAATTAAATAAGAAAATTAGCTAAAATGAAAAATAAAATAAATAAATATAAGAATTAGAAAGAAAAATAAAATAAAGGCAAAGAAATGAAAAAAAGGAAAAAATAAAGAAAAAACATACAGAAAACCACTGAGAAGGCCAAAAAGTGAGTCACAGACTTACTTAGAAAGTAAAAGGGCGAGTGATGGCCCAAAGAAACGAGTCCCTGCCTTGAGTAAGGTGAGTCATACCCCCTCAAATGAGTCACTGGCCACTCCAAAGTGATTCACGACGAGTCAGAAGCAAGACACAACCCAGAACCTTGACTCACTTACAACTCAAGGCTGTGAGTCACTTTTAGTTTGCCTAGTAGTTACCGGAATGATGCCATAACCAGTTTTAAAACTATAAAAATGCTTTCCAAAGCCCAAATATGTATAGAAAAGCTCCTAAAATCCTCAAAATCAACCTAAATGCTTATAAGAACCAATAAAACTACTAAGAACAATATTTTAACAAAATCACCATATGAGAGAATCGATATTCTAAAGAGAGAAAATCACCACTAATAGGCATCAAACTCACTTAAAATCACATATAAACAAGATATTCATGCAGGAAACTTAGTATTACACACATTCAAGCCTTTAAAACATCATTTACACAAAACTTCCAAGAAAAGCAGATTATACAAAGAAAAAAACAAAAAAAAAAGAGTATGAAAATTATACAAGAAAACTCAAAACCAATATTTACAAGAACAAAAGTTTTATATCTACATGAGAGCTGTAAGTTTGCCTCATACATTACCTTTAGTAGAGCTACTTCAACAAACCAGTGAGTGCACCTCTACTCTTTTTTTTCCTACTTCCTTCGTTCTCAAAAACCAAATGAAAAAAATAAAGCTTTTCTCTTTTATTTCTCTCTATAGATTTTTTTGTTATTTTTCCCGAAAATTGGTCATTATTCATTTAAAAAAATGATTACCTTTAAATTTCTTGGATTAGGATTAAAATAAAAAAGCAAAATATTTTTATCTTGAAAATAATCCCCTATTTCACAAAGAAAATCTAAAATTTTAAATGAAAAAAACCTAATTATGGCTTTGGCTGGTGAGTCAAGGCCATGAATAGGGGTCGGCCCCTCACAAAAGTCCTAAAAACCTAATTTAAATGGAAAAATGGTGAGTCATAGGCTTAAGTCATGTCTAGTGACTTAAGTGATGGCTAAAAAGAAGGGGGAGTGAGTCACCCCTTAAGGCCTTAACTCAGAAGCAAGTTATGGTCTTAACCCGCGAGTCAAGGTTGTAACTCATTTTTGAGTCAATCTAGAGCCTTCAAATCTACTCATTTCACCCATCCTAGAGAGAGAACACACAAGCATGCCCCTAAGGCACCATTTTTTTACTCTCAAAACTTGCAATATAATATTTTTTTAAAATCCAATGCTGGAGAAGGATAGAGTGGTACTGCTTCTTAGATGCTTCTAAAATAGCATTATCCTCATTAGGTAACTGTAACCTTGGCAGAGGCTAACTGAAATCTAGTGTCTATAATTGCCCCCAAGTTTGGAAAAGATAGTGCACTAGTGTCTAGATTTGCCAAAGTTTAGAGTAAAACAATAAAAGATACTTATATGAGGTAGTGAATATCAAAGCGCAGACACGTACCACTTGCGACAGTCATTTTTTGGTTGAGTAATTACCACCAGCTTATCGACGTGTTAACTCTTGATTGAGTAGTTACCATTAATTTATCGATGTTTTAACTATTGTTTAGGTGATTACCATCAGCTTATCGACATTTTAAACTTTAGTTGTGTGATTATTATTAGCTTATCAATATTTTAACCCTAGATCAATCGAGTGATTACCATCAGCTTGTCATCATTTTAACTCTTGATCAGTTGGGGTGATTACCATTAGCTTATCAATCTTCGTCTTTGAGCAAAAAGGCCATCCTTTATCATGTACTCTTAAGAGTAAACCTAAAATTTAAGCAGTCTAGGTATATGAAAGTTTCATTTTGATATGATTTTATAGCATTTGTAATCCTTGAACTATTATTGGTATGAAATTCCCATGATGTGGCCTTGTGCAATGATTTTCCCTATTCAGGCAACAATTGATGAATTAAATCATGATGTATAGCTCAAAATCATATTATTAAACATTTTATTTCTTCCTAATTTAAAAATTCAGTTTTTTTATTGAATTTATTACTATGATCACGTAAGTGATTATTTTTTCCTTTTTATTTGTTTATCATATTGAACATCATGTTGATAATTGTAGAAAACAAACATAAACATGCATGTATAAACATCATAAGGAATAATGTTATCCATACATTACTTAAACAAAATAAAATTCCAAATCCATAAATGTAAATACGACTAGAAATAAGCAACAGTTACAATTCAGATAATTAATATAAAAAACATAAATATATCTCCCTGAAGATCATCTCCAGCTTTTTAGCCTTAAAGGACCCGCTGGTCTGGCTAAAAGACCAGGTGGCAACTGAGAAGGTTGGGAAGGACCTACCTAGGAAGGGTTAGTAGGTGGTGATGATGGCTGAGGCACTTCGAACTCAAAGCCCATCACCTAAGCTAAAGGAGTTAAGATTTAACCCACGAGCCCTACTAAGTGAACTACATCCTCATGTACCACTCTGATGGCTAGCTCATATTGATGCACTACCATCTCTATTAGAGTAAGTCATGCAGTATGTTGCTCCCTGCCCTTTCTAACACTCTCTCAAAGTCCAATAACCTCTATCTTGACTTTCTGTGTAGTCTACCCCATAGTGGTCACTAATGCACCTAAGATTTGATAATTTTAACCATCATGGCAGCTAAAAACAATAGTCATGTCCTGTACTCTGCACATGTCTAATCCTAGAACCCTAACAACGGCTTCCAAGTGAGCTAATCTACCCTTTAAATGTATAACAAGGGGAACAAAGAAAGCTGGGGGAGGTGGCATCGGTCCTAGAGAAATAGATGCACTATGGTTGCCAAGTGGGTGAAATCTATAAGCCTCATATGGCACCAATATCTATAACCTACTAGAACCTCGAGCCTATAGAGTGACTTGAGTTGGATCTTATACCAGAAGTCTAGGTCTCCACTAAGTGTGTCTGATGAAAAGGAGAATGACCACTAGATGTACTATCCTCCGATTGCCCCTCCTCAGACTATGTTATAGGCTGCTACCTATTAATTCTTAAATCTCCCTTTGCCTCCTCTACGAAAAGTAGTCTAAATCCACCAAGTACATATCTGACTATGTACATATCTAATGCCATCTCAAAACTCACGACAGTATTACCCTCAACCTATGGCCCTATGTCTAACTCAGGGACTCCAAATGATAATAGCAATTGAGTAACTATACCGCCTATGACCACTGATGTGCCTAGTGCTTGGTCTACCCTGGCAATGTTTTGTAGGATATCATGACTAATATTAAGGCACTGACCAGCGGTTATAGCCCATAAGCTCTAAATATCAACAACATTAAAGGATCTCAGCATGCGTGAGCATCCTATGTAAGAGCATGACAAAACCCGCTATAAATATCTCAGAACCTATGAGGTCAGCATGGTGGCCCTTGCCGTTGATAGATCATAGGGGATGCTTGGTATGATAATGGCAGCCCACTAATCTGGTGACATCCTCACCTATAGGTAAGCCCAAAATGTCAAATACTTAGAGTCACAATAGACTGAACGGAATACTAAAAACTCGAAATATGATGACCTTTGCCTCAGTATCGAGGCACTGGCATCCTTGGTACTAAAAGGTAGCAAGGAACTATCGAACTGCCTTAGGATATATAGCGAAGGTTGGTGAGTAGAAATCGAGCCAGTCGGCTTGTGCCAACAATATTGTGCTTCGTGCCAGATACCCATAGTTTCTAAAAAATATTGGCTCATGAATTTACTCACCTGGATATGCATGCAATGCAAAGATCGATATCTAGTGGCTTGCTCCTGCATCATCCAATTTGGTGCTTGAACATCCAGCTGTGGCTATGATTGCCTGCAATAAGGCATCTACATAAATATAAAATTAATTAATCTATTCGACAAACTGAACATGCCAAATAAATATTTAATTGCAATCTTGAATTGGAAGTTAATCATGATGAAAATATTATATCACAATGTGAATGATTACAATAATCTGCTAAAAAGAGCCTAAATATTGAAAATGTTAGGAAAAATATGGAAATAATATATATCATAGTAGATTAGCAAGTCCAGACAATATAAGCTTTGGCAAGATCATTAAAATTGGGTAATTAAAAATATCCATAAAAACTGCTAACATGCGAGAATAAATCAAATGTATCAAATCTTAGTAACAACTAATCAATTGCTTATTAAACAACTTGCACGAGAAAGCGCACATACACATTCAATTTCTAAAATTCAAATTGAAACTTGATCTCAAAATTTACATTAAAGCTTAATTTTATTTTGAACATTCTTTATCAACGCATCAAGCATAAAAAATCAACTACATTTTTGACAAAAATTGGGCAGGATAATGGCTAAGTGTTATATGCCTCCTTGCACAAAAAATGATGCAAATAGTGCCCACCATAAGCCATAAGCATTTTCATATGCAATTGATTAAATCAAATTACAATTTGAGTGCACATGTATATTCATGTGCTTAATCAAGCATGTATATCAATGCCAATGACTTATAAATTAAACACATAACTAACATTTCATTTTTATCAATTATTTTGCTTTATATATTCACTTAGCAAACTATTTTGTCTTTGTAATTATACATGTATCACCAATTTAAACATAAGTAATTGATCTATTTGTACCTATCATTCTTATTCAAAATGCTCTATTAAACAAATACATTATTATATGCCTTAGCCTAATTAACATGCATAAGCATTAGACTATTCGAAATTATTTCAAGTTTTCAAGCATATCAAATAGTTGTTTACAGTAACTAATTGCTACAAAAAAACTTATATAAATCTAATCACAAAAAATCTAGTTAATTTTAGTTTAGTTATGCTTTTTTTCTAGCATCATTTATTTTCTTTTTTCCTTGCTTTTTTTGTTCCCTTTCCTAATGCCTCTACTACTCTTCTCTCTTTTTTTTCACTTACTACTCCTTTCTCTTTTTCTACAGATGCTACTCTTTCCTTATTTGGTCATTTTAACTAACAGGGCTAATAATTTATAACATAAATAAAGAAAATCAATTATTACAGTAAACAACCAAATTAAATCAAAAAATATATAATCATCAAATAAAGTCAAATGTGAGCATATTTTGGCTTTAAAACCAAACAACTAAATAAAGTAAAGGGTTAAATGACCATAAAATGTAAAAAAAAATGAGAAAATTTGAAGAATACCAACCTCTCTCCTTTAATGGAAAAGTAAATTTTATGAAACAAAACTCAGCAAAATTGGTATGCATGTATGCGTAATCCAATTGTGAACTCAACGATGAAGACAATGCATAAAAAAGAGCTCAAACGAAGAAGAAATGGCTAAAAAATAATCATATAAGTCAGTGAGTTGCATCCAATGGAGAGAAAAAAAGAAAAAGGGAGAAAGAAAGAAGAATGATGGTTCAGTTTAAAAAGATTGTTGGTCAGTCATGGCTCAACGGAGACTCGCTTAGCGAGTCACGATCCGGGGGTGTGACTTACAAGTAAAACGGCACAGTGTCACTAAAAACAAGTGAGTCACGACCTTGGGGCATGACTCGGTGAGCGAATCACGAGCTTAAGGCGTGACTCAGCCAAAACAGTTAAAGAGACCCACTAACAATCGTGAGTGGCAATGAATTCCATAATAAATACCAATTAAACTCCAATAAATTAATTAATTAATCCACTTTCACTACACGAAAAATGCAATTTTGCAACGAAAAATACCAATTTTCTGTTGTTAAAAACAAATAGCAATGGAAATTAGCAATGAAAAATTTCATTGCTAATCCGGCAGTTGCTATTTTTAGCAACAAAAATCAAATTTCGTTGCTAAATTCAACCAACTCATTTTCAGTTAATTGGTAAATTTTAGCAACGGAAAATGCAATTCCATTGCTAACTTTAGCAACGGAATTGATATTTTTGTTGCTAATTTTAGCAACGAAATTGCAATTTTCGTTGCTAAATTTAGCAACAGAATTGCTATTTTCGTTGCTAATTTTAGGAGAGGAAATATTATATTTTTCGTAGCTAATTTTAGCAATCAAAATTCATACATAAATTCCCATCGATAATTGTCGTTACTAAATGTAGCCATTGAAATCATCAAAATTTTGAGGATCTGAATAAAATTTTAATTTCAATCTAAATTGATTAGTCATTAAAAAAAATATAATGCAATTAACTTAATTATAACATAGTATAATCCATAGTATGAATAAGAAATCTATAAAAAATTAACATAAACTCAATATCTATACCTAAATAATATAGTAGAATCTATAAAAACCAATATATAAAAATACAACTCAAAATCAGTACCAATACCTAAATATTACAAATATAAACTATGTAGTTGGTGAAGGTGGACGATCTGGCTGTTTAGAGGTGTCCTTGTTTTCAACTCTTTCACCTCATTCTTTAGTTGGATTACAGTATCGAGCAGCATATTGACAGTAGTCTCAAGCTGAATGACTCTCTCAGAAGGTTCAAAATGCCTACTACAAGCAGCTATGGTTGATGTAGAGGAATGCACATGGGATGTATTTGCAATAGATCCTAAGCCAAAAATCCTTCCTCGATTATTCTTACCACCAACTACATCAAGAAATATCCGACTCTCATCCATATTTTTAGAGATTTGTCGCTATTGAGTGAGAGTATCTTGTAATTGCTCCTATAATTACAATAGTTACAATGAATTAACTATATTTTAGTAAATAATTAATATACAAATATAAATTTAACGTAGAGTTGTCTGCAACGGGCATTAACAAATGTCTGACTATCATGCTTTTTTGTATAGGTGTACATAAAAACTTCAGGATTTGTTGGCCTCTTACCCAAGGATTTTCCCTGCATAACCAAATAAACTAATGTTTATAAAAAATTCAGCAGAATTTCCTTTAAATTTAAGACATTTACCTCCTGTGAAATGAAAAACTTATCTAAAAAATGCATCACTATCAAATATTATCATTATCTAACAGTTATCAAACATTATCATTATCAAATATCATCATTATCCAACATTGTCATTGTCGAACATTATAAAACATTATCATTGTCCAACATTATCAAACATTATCATTACCTCCTGTGACATAGAAATTTACATATATTAAATCATCATTATCCAACAGTATCAAACATTATTCTAAATTCATACATTGAAACATTATTCTAAATTTCCTAAAATTCAAATACTTACCAATTCATCTGCATGCTCATGATGGCTCAAAGTTCCTCCAGTGTGCATCGCTAAACTCTCTCCATCGGAATATCCTCATCTATTTGAAGAATTTCTCTCTGAAATGGCAATTGCTTCAAGTGATGCCAAGTATTCCTGCCAACGACCCCATATTTCTTCAGAAACAAAAGAAGGTCGTTCACCACTCTTGTGTAATTTAGCAACAAATTCTTTATATCGTTGACAAGCATGCTTTTCCCAAACTTGATAAATGGCACCATTAAATTTTGCATCCCAAAAAAATTCTTTCTGAAAAAGAACATAATTTAATTAATGTAAAATACAATAGATATGCCATTAATTTATGAAATCAGCTATTTCATCACAAATAATGCAATTTGTTTTTTTTACCTCAAACGCTTGATAGTAAAAATCTCTTATTTACAGAGAGAGATTCTTCCATACATAACCCTCAATTTCTATCCTCTCTTTGAATTTGGATCTAATTTTTCTTGAGCAAATACCTGATGGAATAAACCTGTTAATATAAAAAAAATTAGATAAATTTTAAATTAGATATCCATAGCAACATATATAAACTAATGTTATCTTCTAATACAAAATTAGATCAATACTCACATATCATTGATAATCTTAATGTAAATTCTTCTATCAACTCGCTTCGCACCAGGTTAAAAGCCTTCTTCTTTAGCCTCGGCATCTATCGTCGGTTCATTTGTCGGTATAGATCCAAAGTCTGATGCAGGAGTAGCGTGTGCTGATATATTTGGATTGTTGGACGCTGAATCACTTGGTAGATTAGGAGAGCCATTGGGGTTTGTAGTAGGTAAAGGTGATGCATGATATGGCTGTTGAGAATCTAAATACAGACCTAAACCTGTAGACCTTACAAGTTGAGATGTGTACACTTGTGCACCATCATCTTTATCCGATGTTAATCTGAGCCTGGGCGGCAACAGGTTGTTCTTTCTTTTGGGTGGCATGTGTCATAACTGAAACTCAAATAAATATATCATTCTTTTTGCAATAGAACAATATAATTACATCATATATAATAATAATTAATTGATGCAATAATAACTTATTTGGATTATGATATAATAAAATAAAACATACTCAAATTAATTGCTTTCATCACTTAATTGCACATCAAAATCATCCTCTGTTTTAGAATATTCGAAATTAAAGTCTGGCTCATTTTCAAAATTTGGTCCATCTATGGATTCGTCATCATCTCCAGATAAAATTTCCACAAATTCATTATTTGGATCATTTGAAGGTTTATTCTCAAAACGTGCATTTATTTCATAAGCACCCGGTTCTTCTTCCTAAAATGCTTCACTTTCATTTGTCTTTCTTTCTCCTTTTGACTGTCCTTCAAAAATACCTCTTGGTTTTACTTTGCAGACTGCCAACCAATCTAACTTATCCCGTCTTAAACTAAGATAAGGGACATAATACACCTGCATCACTTGCTTTGCCAACACGAACGGCTCAAATTGTTTAAATCTTCTCCATTGGTTGATTTTAATGAGATTATATCGGTTATGTACTTTTGTTCCAACATTAGGAGTAGGATCAAACCATTCACAAATAAAAAGTACATAGCATTTTATCGGTAATGTGGGGTATTCAATTTCAAGTATCTCAATAATTTTGCCAAAATAATCCATCAGTTCCCCTTGTATGCAAACGCCGTTATTTGCTGTTGCCATACTATGCCCATAATTTTTTGTATGGAATTTGTATCCATTAACAAAATAGACTGGATATGACTTAGCAGTTCGTAAAGGTCTTTTCGCAAGATCACATATGAGCCCATTTTTTATTCTATTTTCAGAAGCCTACATAATTTAAAAAAGGAATCCTAATCAATAAATATAATAATTTGTAAGTTTAACAGTACTTTATTAAAATATTCCTCGTATTGCAAGTTAAAAACTTACATAATTTACAAACCAAAGAGGAAAGTTTCTTTCCACTTCTTTCTTGATGTCATCCTATGATTTTCCTGGCATTAGCTCACTTAACAATTCCTCATATTCACTAAAAACATTAAAAATTATCTTAGCTATAAACTCTAATCACCAAGAATAAGAACTTAACCAATTTCAAATATAACTTAAACTTACTGCACGAAAGGTTGAATTTCTTGGCAATTCAATAAAATGTAACCATGGGCAGCCTCTATTTCTTTGTCTATCAACATTGTTCTTGTTGATTGTCCATGTGTTCGGCCAGGATATGTAAAAATAGATAAGTTATCACCATTAATCCATTCACCCCCATCATCATTATGAGGAAATTTTCATTCTCAAGTGATCACATGCGGCTCAAAATGATGTGAACAAAATGTACTTGCTTCCTCTACTAAATATGCATTGCAATAGAGCCTTCAACTCTGGCCTTATTTTAAACATTTTTCTTTACCGATGGATACATCCATCGGTATTGAACTGCACCTGCAAGTTTAGCCTCGTGTATTAAATGTATGGATAGATGCTCCATACAATTAAAGAAGCTAGGAGAAAAAATACTCTCTAACTTGCACAAGGTAACCAGTATGTTCATTTCCAGTCTTTCCATATCAGACATTTGAATTTCAGATGAAGTTAAGCTTTTGAAAAACAAACTTAATTCTGTTATAGCTTCCAAAACATTGTTTGGTAGGAGCTCCCAAAATACAATTGGAATTAGTCTCTACATAAATACATGACAATCATGACTTTTCATGCCAAATAATTTGTACTTCCTTACATCAACACATCTTGCCAAGTTCAAAACATATCTATCTGGAAATTTAAGCCTTTTCAACCATTCACACAAAATTTGCTTTTGTTTTTTGTCGAAAGTGTAAGATGCTTTTAGATAGTTACCTACATTTGTATCTTTATCTAACTCACTTCTTCTACAAAATATTTTCAAATTAGCTCTTGATTTTGCATTTTCCTTTGTCCTCCCTTCAATGTTCATGATTGTGTTGAAAATATTTTCAAATAATTTTTTTCAATATGCATCACATCTAGATTATGTCATATCAAATTAGTTTTTCAATATGGCAAATCCCAAAATATACTTCATTTTCTCCAATCAAAGTTATGACTTATGGTCCTATTAACCTCTTCAGCTTCAAGCTCTGTGACTTTCAGAAGCCCTAACTCATCAATCTCCTGTAATATATTTTCACCAAATTTAATTGGGGGTGGATTTGCATACATACGTAACAATCGAATATAAAAGAGTCATATGCATATGTATAAGAAAACAAAACTAAAAGGCTGAGTCCCAAAAAATGAGAGCATAATTAAGCATAGCACCAAAACTAGAAAAATAAACAAAGTATAAAACTGTCAAAGTAAAATAACAACCCAAAACCTGACAACAGAGAGAGCCCCCCAAATAGCAACAACCCACGAAGAGCACCAACACAGATTAGAAACCAAGACAAATATCAGCCTTTGCCAAAATAACTAGTTGGAGAAAGAAAACACGGACAGAATTTAAGTGAAATGCTAAAATGACTAATTGTAAAGAGTAATAGAAAATAAAAAGCTATAGTCTACAGGCTATAACCACCTGTAAAATCCAAACTTCTAGGCATCACTAAAAATACTGAAGAAATGTAACTTGAAAATTACTAACTATTAAAGTTAGATATCAGTTATAGGCACCATAAGAATATATTTATAAACAAATATAAGGTGAATTAAGTTCCATTATTAATGACATTACACATACACACACACACATATAATAAGCAAGCAACATCATTCACTCCAAAGAATACTATGACAGCTAATAAAGGTTTTGTGATCTCTTACCAACCGTTAATGCCAATAATTCAAAAAAACCCACTACGAATTTCATAAATAATATTAATTTAAATT
Organism: Excoecaria agallocha; assembly: GCA_037975025.1. Lineage (NCBI taxonomy): Eukaryota > Viridiplantae > Streptophyta > Magnoliopsida > Malpighiales > Euphorbiaceae > Excoecaria > Excoecaria agallocha. Next base: position 46,955,545 of record CM075816.1, read on the forward strand.
TGATTATAAAGAACCAATAAAAAATTAAAAAAAAACTCACAAGAGGAAAAATATGATGTAATAAAAATAGAGCCCACCTCAAAATAGTGGTGCTCGCGCACAATTTTCAGGATCCTAACTTACTGCTTGGTCATTATTCATATTTAATGGTTTATTTAAAAAATTAAAATTAACTAATTTTCAATTCAACATTTAAGACATCTCAAACAAGACATTTATCAAACAGGTTGTATGCTAAAACAAAATACTTGTGAGACCTAAATGAACTTTCACTAATCCATTTAAGACAATAATGATCAGTGAAATACAACTAAATTTCCATTAATACGGCAGCTAAATTAATCGTGAATTAAAAAAATGCAAGTTAATAAATCCCACAAGCATTCAAATTAGATTTCTTAGTTAACTCAATCTACTTTCACTCATAAATTAAATTGTTCAGAATAGAAATAGGCATAGGAATATTAAGAAGTGAAAAAACAAAAGTAATCAAGGTAAGCACCTGTTAAGGGATACATCATAAGTTGGCTTCCTATCATGTTCTCTTCTAAGATAAACAAATTAATAATTGTATGAATAATCAACTAACTCCATGTTATCATGTTGATTTGCTAATTGTCCTTCTTTTTGCTTCATGATTCTATGAATAATCAACTAACTCCAATTCATTCATTATTCTTTTATTGCAAAAATTAATAAAAATAGTATAAAAATGCAAATCCCAATAACAACAAACACATATACATGCAGAAATCCAAATCTCATTTACCACAAACACATATACAAAGTATTATGCATATGTTGCTATTTTTGAAACATTATTCCGTTTTGGGTCCAAAAATAGCAACGAAAATTAATTCCATTGCTATTTTAGCAACGAAATTAATTTTTGCTGCTATTTTAGCAACAGATTATGTTTTCCGTTGCTAAATTTAGTTCCAAAATTTTTCACCGCCATTTTTAGCAACGAAAACCTATTTTTCGTGGCCATATTGTGGTGCTAAAATTTCCCTCTCTTTTTAGCAACGGTATTCCGTTGCTAAACAAAAAAAAAAGTTTAACCAAATTTAGCAACAAAATTTATTTTTCGTTGCTAATTAGCAACGAAAATTAAATTCAGGATTAAATTCCGTTGCTATTTTTCCCTTGCTATTTGAAGATTTTCTTGTAGTGTTTTAATCCTGATTTAAGCATTTCCACAATATATATAGGATTATTTTATTTTTATATTTATTATTATTATTATTATTATTATTATTATTATTATTATTATTATTGCATTTTATTTTATATTTACATTTTATTATTTTAAGAATCGATATATATAATATTATGATTATTTGTAATCCTTAAATCAGATGATGCTTCCAATCTCGTGTGCAATTCTTATGGACTTTTCCTACAAAATCCAAGAAATTTGCAAGGTGAGTTAAAAAAAAATACATTTCCCATGCAAAATGCTCATCCAAGTGGGTTAGAGGTGACTCAAGGCCTAGAGGTATGACTCAAATGAGTCAAAGGAATGACTCACCCTTGGCCGATAAATACCTCTCAAATCTTCTCACTTGCATGTTGGGCCTCTTTATACGGTCTTATCTTTCAAGGTAAGTACTTTTTTCCTTTCCTTGTCCCTATTAATTATTATTCTTGCTATTTATTATTTACCATGTTGCTTTTTATTTATTAATTACTACCATTATTATATAATTATTATTATTTATTATTTTTTCCTTTTTGCCCCCCTCCCTTTTTTACCTTACTCATTATTTGTTACGCTATTTATTTTTCAGCGTTGACACTATACTACCATTATTATATTATTTTATTTATTTTTTTACATATGCTTTATTTATTATTTTGATAACTATTATCTCGCATATTTGTACATTTTACTATACAGCCTCCACTATTATTAAATTAATTATCATATATACATACTACTTATTATACAAACTCCTATTATTTATTATGTATATTTTCCTTTCTTTTCTTTTCATTTTCATAGATTTTATCAATCTACATGGCCACTGCTTTCCTCACTAGGGTGCATAGGCTACTTAATGCCCTGATACCCTAGGAAAACCCAGTCTTAGCTTCATATTCAAGCTTAATATTTCTGAGGAGAATCCAATTCGATACAAGTCTTTTGCTGGTAGCTACCCGATATTAGGATCCCAGATTCCATGTCTTTAAGTTTACCCATCAGGAGTTGTGTCCCCTGTTTGAAGAATTTGCTAGAACTGTCGATGTGAATTTCATCCTTGGAACCTTACCCTGTGTTTCAAGTTGTGTACTAGATTACCTAAGAGACAGTCGAATCCTGGGAATCCTTCCATCTACAACTATTAGATTAGTGCCTCGATAAGGACCTATTCCTTTGGAACCACTACTTGATGCACTGGACAACTTCTCTAACATACCTACCTTTTTTGTTGGCATTATTCTGCTGATCTATCTTGCTCTATATTTAATAGTGAACTAAAGGGAATCGACCGATGACTATTGATTGCTCAACATTATTGATGGTATACACAATGGTCTGACTCCCTTTCTTGTAATCTTGGTAAAAACCAACTTTGGCCTAAACATTATTTGTACTAACCCTACTGCAGCCTTTTTTGGGAGCCTCTTATTACTTTAGGTAATAGTCATTATTTTAAAAGGTAGTGCGCCCCTTGTGCATTCTCATACTAGCTTTTCTTAGAGGAAAATGTGTCCTTTTGGATTTTCACGCAACCTTATGCCTTACTTTTGCTTAAGATGAAACCAACTCACCCCAACGGCTTTTACTTCATCATTTTTCATTTTTTCTCATTTTCATTTTCTAAAAGAAAATTAATTTTTCCATTTTTTCATTTTGCGGATATGGCTACAAGAGAAAATGAAATTGCTATAAGAACCTCTCCCTAGGGCAAATATCACATACTTCCTAAGGCACCATCCTCCTAGAAGACAACTATAGGAAGGTTTTGTATGGCTACTGGTAGTAGCTAATAATGACATCAACTTTATGTGCATGGCTGATACCCGATTTTGTGACTCAAGACGGACATTCTGGAAATGTACCATTATGCAGCCTCCACATAGCCACCTTTTGTGTTATATACCACTATGCTTGACAATTTGGAGAGTGATAGGACATTGTAAGGTGCCCAATATCATTTCAAGGCAGTACCCTATGAGTTACCTTTGTTTCTAATTATCACTATTTTTTGGCTCAACTGTACGCAAAGACTGATATTCGAAGATTGAGCAATTATAATTTTACCACTTCTACCACATACAAAAGATGGGTTACCAGCCCCACAGTTAATAATAGAGTGAATTGGCTAAGATAAATCTTAGGTAAAAGCAATAAAGTATGGTCTTTAGACTTGCACATGTAATGTAAGAAAGGAACTATGTACTACTTTTTACATCAAACAAGATAACCCAAAGTATGTAAAATGAACTACTCTTATTTATATTAATGTACAAGTTTGCATTACATATGAGAACATCTCAACATATTTCACTATAAATTATCACTATTTAACATTAAGTTCAAAAAGTACAGAACCCTACTCAACTATATGACTAAACCTTGAAAGCATCTTTCCCCTATTATCAATCAGCCCTATCAGGTTTTCTTGATTGTACATTATCACTCTACCTCTAATTTCTACCTAAGATACCTTTTTTCAACTTTCACCTCGATAAGGAGCCTAATTTTAGCAAAGCAGCTATTTTTTTATTTTTGACTCGCAAGGCTATATTCTTTTCTTTTTCTCTTTTACTTTTATTCATTTTTCTAAGTCTAGCCATGGAACCTCTTTAGCCTATCGATGTTAATTGGTTCTTTGAATTTATTCCCATCATAGTCGCTCAGGATTGTAACTCCTCTGGATAACAGTTTTTTCAACACAAATGGGCCCTCCGATGTTGGTTTAAACTTGCATTTGATATCAAGAATGTATGGCCTTATTTGTTTGAAAACCAAATCTCCTTCCTTTAAAAGATGCTTCCTAACTTTCTTCCTAAAAGATCGAGCTAATCTCTTCTAGTAAATATGATTATGATAATAGGCTCACATCCTATCCCCATCTAGCAGGTTAAGATAAAGTAACCTCTGCCTAACCCATTTCATTTCTGGCAACTCAGCTTCCAGAATTACCCTTAATGATTGGTATTTAATCTCTACCAATAACATAACTTTTGTTCCATAAATACAAAAGGCAGCTTCCATAAGGGAATGGCTCCTGTTGAGGTCCTAGCCATAATTCTGTATCCCTACAATGTAAAAGGCAACTTTTTAGCCTAGTCTTTATAGGTTCTAACCATTTTGGCCAAAATTCTCTTAACATTTATGTTAGCTGCTTCAACTACCCCATTCGTTTAAGGGTGATAAAGTAAGGATTTATGATGCTAAACTCCATACCTCCTAAGCATCCATTCAGTTTTCCCTCGAAAGTGAAACCCATTGTCTGACATAATATGATGTGGAAGCCCATGTCTACATATTAGATTTTTCTTAATGAACTTCGCCATTTCCCTTACATCTAAATTTTTGAATGACTTCGCTTCTATCTATTTTGAGAAGTAATTAATGGCCACCACAATGAACCTGTGTCCATTTGATGTAGGTTGGTAAATCATTCCTATGATATCAATGCCCCAGGCAATAAATAACCAAGGCAATGTAAGGTTACACAACCCTGATACTAGTACATGCTTCAAATCGGCATACTGCTGGCATAGCTAACATTCCTTCATATAACTGGAACAATTTGTATCCATAGTAAGCAAGAAAAATCCTTGGAGCATTATTTTTTTAGCCAAAGCCATCCCATTCATATGAGCACTACAAACTTTAGCATGTACCTCTTTCATGACTTTCTTGGCTTCTTTATCATCTAAACACATCAATTGTAAATGCATCCAACTATCTCTTGTAAAGTACTCCTCTTACAGTGATGAAATAAGTAGATAGCTTCTGCAACATGTTTTGATCCTTTTCTATAGCTTTTTTTGTAAACACAGACTTCTCGAGGTGATTCTGGATGTCAAAATACCAAAGTTTCCTATCATTTACCTTAATATCCATCACTCATTTAGCCTCGTAACATGATTTATCAGAACTAAAAATAAGTATGGGCTTCATGCTTTCTCCTTCTAGATTATCCCACATCGACACCAATGTTGCCAAAGCATCAGCTAACAGATTTTCACTCCGAGCCACATCCCCAAAAGTACAAACCTCAAATTGATTGCTCAAAGTCTTCAAACATTTCACGTAAGGCATCAATTATTCTTCTTTCATAGCCTATTCACCCCTTATTTTGTAGATCACCAAAGACAAATAGCCATAAACTTTTACATTCCTTACCCCTAAGGCTAACAGAGCTTCTAACACAAAGATACATGCCTTATACTCAGCCTTATTATTCGTAGCCCTATATATGAGCTTTTGGCTAAAAGCAACTGTTGTCCCTCTGGGATTACCAGAATTACTCATATTCGCACACCTTTATTGTTTATGGCTCCATCAAAAAGCATCTGCCATCTCTAAACTACTATAGCTGTAATGTTCTTATCAGGGAAATCATAGATCATTTCTTTCCCTTCTAATGATTGATCTACTAGGAATTCTATTACATCCCTTCCCGTGATGGTTTTCTAGGCAATTTATTCAATATCAAATTCTTATAGGAGAATTAACCATCTACCTATTTTTATCAACAATGCGTAAGCACTGGATCCTAAGGAGGCTTTTGTCAGGGCTACCTAATAAAGAAAATTGCTTATTTAAAGACTGCAAATTGAGGATGCTGAGCCCTTTTTTTGTTGAAAATATTTTTTGGGAAAAGTATTTTGAAATGTTTTGTGCTTGATTTGGGTAGCCGAGTGGCACAAAGGGTCGAATGATGAGAAATACCCTTAATTGGGGACTCAAAATTGAGTTACATAGGTTTATGATCCTTGCACACTGTGCATTTATGGCTTATACACTTGTGCACTCAAAAGAATCTCATTATTTGGCCTAATCTTAGATTTTGCCTATTTTTGGCACTATACGGACTTGCATAAGGAGTGTACACCCGTGCATTACAAGAATCTTGCCTTTTCAGGCAAGTTGACCTACTTTTAAAGTGTACACCCATGCATTTCCTTTGGTACAGCTATACACTCAAAAGTTTATGGATTTTCCCATAAAGTAAGTGGGCAAATGGAGCACCATTTAAGTGTACACCCATGCATACTTAATGTACACCTATACACTCACCCTTATATAAGTTTTTGCTCGAATACTTGCAAAAAATGTAGGAAAGTTTGGTCAATTTTGGAAATTCATAGAGAAAAGAGTTAGATTGCTTTCAAAAAAAATGGATCCTCGAAAGTTTCCAAAAGCTTTGAAAGGTTTTTAAGTAAAAAAGAGATCTTTGGCATTTAGTTCTTGATTTTTCAACTACTTCTTGACTATTTCAACACCAAAAGGGTTCACAAATCCAATATTCGACAGTCTAATTAAGGAAGAACACTAAAGGTAATATAAAATCATTTCTTGTTATTTTTAGAATTATTATAAATTTTGTTACTATTTTCATTTATAGTTTTTATTATATATTAATCTCTATTAGATTTAGGTTGAGAAACCCTTTAAAAGGGTATATTGATGTGTGATAGAAATTATTAAGCTATCTTCTTTAAATTCTATTTTATCCATTTTAAAATCGATTTTCTCAAATTAAAATCTGGTTTGAAAACTCTTCTTTGCATTTAGTTTTCCCTTTTTGGATCTATTGTTAACAAAGACTTTACTTTAAAAAGAGAAAGAAAACTCATTGTTATTAGGCTGACATGGCCATGTATCGTTTGACACGCACCCGCATGTTAAGTGACGCACGACCCAAAATATATTTTCTTACTTTTTAAAATAAAAGAGTCAATTGTATGTCATAAAGCACACTTAAAGGCATTTTTTCAACATACATAATGGATCCTTATCCTTTTAATATTTTTAATTCAAGTTAGTTTTATGTATATTTTCTTTTCAATTTTTTCGCTATCATTATTATTTTTGTTATCATTGTTATTACTGTTATTATTGCTCCTATGGAATAAACTCATTCGTGGATATGATCGGGCAAGTGCTATAGGTAATTTCATGACCCTTCCTTTTTTTATTAAAAATACTTTTTTGATCGCAAGTGAAAAATGTCACCAAAAATATTTATAGTAATTAATTGGGATATTTCAATTATAAAATTAGACCAATGTCCGCATTTTTGCCTAGAAAATTCACATGTAAAAATTAGCTTTTGATAATGTAAATGATTTTATATATAATTAAATAATACGGGACATTTCTTAAATAAAACTTAACTGGCAAGTCCCTATCATAAAACCTTACAATGAAATGCTTCTTCAATAATCTACATGCGAGGACCAAAGTCCTCACCTTAAAAGGTCATAATGAACTACCTGATTTATAGATGTCCTTATCGATTTATTATATGCCATGATTTACAACTTTCTTATGTAATTGGGTACGCCTTTAATTTTTTATATTTGCTCTAATCTTGCATGAAATAAGAGGGATAACATGATTAATCCGAAAGCCGTTATGTCACATTTGTTAAGGGTAAAAATAAAAGTGGAGTTCTGAACCCTATCTGGGTTTTTTGGCCTCATAAGGTTAGAACACCCTTCTTTCCCAATGTTATATTAGGTGTCGGCTCCTTACTCTTAGGCTTGTGCTACCTAACTAGGTGCCTCCTAGCTATTGATCATTAGCAATAAGATAGGGACACCTGGGCAGGCTATATCATGCCTTTCAAAGCTTATGATTTGGCAAGTCAAGTTGAGTCTCTTTCCTATCGTGAAGCGACCATCAGCCTAAACTGGGAACCTTAACCTAATTCAGACCCTAAAAATAGGATCAACCCACTAAAGGTTAGAGATTTCCTCACTCGAGCTTGACCATCCCTTAGTTTGGGGGTGAAATCGGGCATCGGTGACTCAAAAAGAGGAAGGGCGCGCATCACAGTGACGACTCCCTAGGGACTCTATTCAAGATTTTTCTCCAAAACTACTTTTGATTTATGTGACATAAAAAGCTTTCAATTAGGAAATTTTAACTCTTTTTGAAATTGCATTAAAATCATGCTAAAGCCTTAGAATAAGTTAGGCATCCTAGTTTTCTGACCCTAGTGTGTTCTCAAAGCACTCCCTTGTCATTCCCTCAACCGAGGGCAGTGTTAGGGATAATCACCAGCCCAATTCTAGTACCTCATGGTGTATCAAATGGTGACCTGATTGGTTATTATACTTGTGATGAGCTAGACCCATTGGCAGAGACTATGCTTGGATAGCCTTGTAATTGAGTACCCAAACCAAAAGCCCATCTAATGAAATGGAAATCCATATTGGGACTTCCGTAAGAATCTTACATTACTTTTTCTATGGATTCTTATGTATTAAGCAAGCTTAGACAAGTCTGGATGTCTGCTTATCAAAGGTTGCCATGCCCCAATAAGCCCATTCTAATCTATTTGGGTCGCCCGAATATGCATCAATCAAAAACTTTTTTGTGTGCCTTTCACTAAAGATCTTATGTTGCCAAATTTTTTCCGCACACCATATGCATTCATCAGGGTCCCCAGTTGGCCCATGGATTAATCCCACCTAAGAAAGAGGACTTTGACCATGTGTGTGGGAGAAATAAGGTGGAGAAGATTCATGCGTGTTGTTGTTGATGCTGCATGTCATGATCATACATCAATATCTGCTCATACATCACGCTGACAACCCCCATTTTGGTAGCCATAATAGAGCCATCATTTTCCAAGTGGTTTTGGGGTTTGAACGGTCATTTGGTCAAAAAATGGTTTACTGAACAGATAAAAGAATTGGTATCAGGGCAGAGTTTAGAATTAGGGTTTGAGCTGGGTATAAATAATGTTTCAAAAGAATTTTTAGATGGGTCCTCAGAATAGTTAGAAAGGAAAGTTATGGTTGAGCTCACTCCTCCAGTTGGTTCCTTTAGTTCCCAATATGTCAATAAAAGGATGGGGGATTTTGAGAGAAAAATGATGTTAATGTTTGCTAGTCTCACAGTCAATTTGGCTTTCATCTAAGCTGCTCAACTTGTTGTGCCAGCTGTTGCTTGAGTTGAACTGACTCCTATTGAGGAGATTCCAGTAGCTTTTATCATGATACCCCTACCAACAATAGATGCCAGTAATATGACTTTGCGAGGAGTAGAAAAGGGTGTCATTCAAGGTGGTCCTGAATGCAATTTTATAACTGATGAAGAGGATGAATTACAAGCCCCTCAAGTACTGAAAAACCTTACCCTTAAGGAGGAAAATCTTGTTGTGAGAAAGATGGAAGAAAAGTTAAAGGCTTTGACTAGGATGTTATCAGTAGGGAAAGAAGTTAGCCCCGAGGACATTGATTTCTATGGTGATGATGCTTTGCCTAGTCAATTTAGGATGCCTAACTTGATGAAGTTTGATGGTACATCCGATCCACTAGCTCATTTCAAATAGTACTTCTTGCTCACAAAAAAGACTGCCTTCACTAAGAGATAAAAGATGGATCTCTTTAGCCTCAATTTAGTGGGCCCTGCTATTGACTAGTATCATAGTCCGGATAGAAAGGTAAAAGAAGATTGGGAGAGGTCAACGGAGGAATTCTTTAGGCAGTACAACTATAGCACACATTTGGAGGTTACCCTAAAGGATTTGAAGTTGTAACAAGAGAAACCCGAAGAGTCCTTCCATGAGTACCTCACTCAATAAAGGAATAAAGTGATAGAGATGAAGAGAAAACCCGACACATAAGATCAAACCCATCCATTCATTCAGAATGCCAGTCTTTATCTAAAGGAAGATCTCAAAATAAAGGGATTGAAGGATTAGGAGTCTTTGAAAAACATAGCAATTGAAACCGAGGGAGAATATTTGTCAAAGAAAGCTAGTGCTACAAGTTCGAATAATGGAGGTTATAACAATAACAAGAGAGGTTTTAGAAGCTCGGGATTTAGTAAGAATACTTGTAATAGTAGTGGCAGTAGAGGTAACAGTGGAAGAAATGCTAAAGTATTAGCAATGAGAGTTAATCAACATCGTTACTTAGAGTTAGCCAAATCACTATCCTAGTGCCTTAGTCATTTAATGAAAGAAGAAAAGTTACAGTCAATGCCATCTAAGCCTCAAGGAGTTAGGGTCAACCAAGACATAGATCTGATTGGTATTGTGCCTTTCACCAACACACAGGGCATGAGACTGATTATTGTCATACTTTGAGGGACCATATCTAAGACCTGATTAACTCTTAATAGATTCCTAATCTAGAGAAGAGAGCTAAGAAGAGAGAAGCCTACAATGTTCTGTTACCACCGATATTTATGGTTGTGTTCGGGTTGCTAGAATGGTATGTTTTGAAAGATTTGTATAGAAATGAATATTTGGCTATCACGTGCAAGGTTTAAGGAAGCAATAATAGCTCAAATACAAGTACAAAAAGTCCACAGAAGTGGAAGAATTAGTTCAGCTAGTAGACATCTGGATACAGACAGTGAAATGGGTTCAATCAAGGCTAACGAGGATCTAACAGACCTATGGGAAATTGATGAAGATAAGAAGAAAATGACATATGAAAAGATGGTTTAAGCTATCACCAAAAGTGGCAGGGTTATGCCAAAAGTTGAAAGGCCACAAGAACCTGCTGCTCCCATAAATGAAAGAACCACAGAGGATTATTTGGTCTTGAAACAACTTAAGAAAACTCCTGCTTAGATTCTAATTTGGGATTTGCTTAGGCAATCGCCTTCCCACCGCCAAAAGTTGGTAAAAGATTTGTGTGAGTCAATTCTTGCTACTACCATATCTCCTTTTGAACTGCAAAAAATGGTGAAAAGAGATTTTGAAGAAAAGATTATGTTCACTAATGCAGACCTCCCCTTGGAAGGATGCGAGCATAACCACCCTTTATACATTAGGGCAGAAGTGAATGGCAAACACAATGCATGCGTAATGGTAGATGATGGTTCTTTTATCAATATGTGTCCTTTTATAGCAATGGCAACCTACAATATTGATGAGACTATGCTGACTAAGTCTCGACTCACTATAATGGCATATGACAACTCTAAAAAATAGGCTGCTGGCACTTTTAGGACAATAGTGAAGACGGGACCTATCGAGACTGAGGTAGAGTTGCAGTGTTATAAACACCGACTAATTTCTCTTTGTTATTAGGGCAACCTTGGTCCCACAAGCTAGGAGGGGTCCCTTCCACCCTACACCAAATGGTTCTAATTCCACACGAGGGAGGTATGGTTACAATCAAAGTGGCAAAAGAGAACTCAATTTCTGTTTTGAGTATAGCTAATTAGCCTTTCAACGAGTTATATGTGGCTAAAATTGGGTTCAAGGGAGAAAAAATTGATTCTACAAGTTCTCATATCGTTAATATAATGAAGAAAATGAATTACTTACTGGGTGCAGGATTGGGGAAGAACTCTCAGAGGATCCCTACACTTATTGCTCCCATTGGTCAGAAAGACAAGAAAGGTTTAGGTTATTGTAAGGGTGATGCTAAGAAACACCATGAGATACAGTCGGGAAAAGTTCCTCATATATTAGAAAGTTTTATGCCAACATCTAAAGAGTACCAGTATTATGGGGAGGCTAAACCTATGATAGTTCAAGGGAAGATTGTTCCTAGATTTGAGATATTCAATGATGTCTTTGATTGGTCAACTGGAACCATAAAGCCTGTATTAGGGTTCTGGGATGAAGAAGTTATGGTCAAGCTTGCCAATTTGTATTTGGGTCACCCCGAGGAGGTACTGACACCAGAGTCATCAGCCACCAAGGCTAAAGGCAAAGAGAAGACTAAATGTGAGGCTACAGTCCTTGAGAAAGAGACACCATTAAAAAATGGAGAGGCATCTACTTCTGCATCGGGCATCCTTGATTTGGAGGAAGATTCTTTTGCTGGTGTAATTTATATTCCTTTATGTTTTGTAATGATGCGCCCTTTCTTGTTCAAGTTAATAAGATGAATAACTTGGCTTATTTGTGCAATGTCTCATCTAATTGTATCAAGCATGATCATAATCATTACTCATTCATATTTGACATTAATTAATAAACACTACTTCATTTAATCTCAAAACTCAAGATAACCCTAAAGAGATCTTGATTGCATCCAACGTGACTCCTGAAAAGAGAATAAAATTCCAGAGAATATTGAAAAAATATTAAAAAAGTATTTGCCTGGACCTATAAAGATATGCCTGTGATTAATAGAGATGTCACAGAACATGCCATTCTGACATATCCGGATAGTAAGCTTTGAAGAGACATATTGAAGCTAAGTTCTTTGTTGAAGTTTAGTACCCTACTTCATTAGCCAATGTTGTTCCTATTCTAACAAAGATGGAAAAGTATGAATGTGTATGGATTATTGAGATTTGAATAAAGCTTGCCCGAAAGATGGATCTCCGTTACCCCACATAAATTCGTTGGTCGATAATGTAGTAAAATACATGATGTACAGCTTTATTGGTGGATATGCATGGTATAATCAGATCTTAAATAATATAATAGATAGGGTAATGATGGCTTTCATTACTGAATGGAGGACCTATGCATACAAGGTAATGCCATTGGGACTACAAAATACAAGAGCCATTTATCAGTGAATGGCTACCAAGATCCTTAGCGACTTGATCCATAAAGAGGTTGAAGTGTATGTTGAAACCATGATGATCAAGTCAGCTATAAGGGAAGGGCATTTTGAGGCCCTAGAGAAGTTTTTCCAATGGATCGACAAGTACAACCTTTGTCTCAACTTGAAGAAGTGTGTGTTTGGGGTGACCTCTAGCAAACTGTTAGGGTATGTAGTTAGTCAAAAGGGGATAGAGGTGCATCTAGATAAGGTGAAAGCCATCTAAGAAATGCTAGTACCGAGGAAAGAGAAGGAGATATAAGGGTTCTTAGGATGAATTCAATACATCAGCTAGTTCATCACTAGGCTTACTTCTATATGTGAGTCAATTTTTAAGTTTCTAAGAAAGGATCAACCAGTTAAATGGAATGATGATTGTCAGTAGGGCTTTAACACCATCAAATAATACTTGTTGCATCCTTCGATTCTCTAACCACTCAGACCGTCAAAACCTTTAATCCTATATATAGCAGTGGAGCAAGGTTCAGTAGGGGCCATGCTATCTCAAGAGGATAATGCCAAAGCTAAGTTTGTCGTATATTACCTGAGTAAGAAATTTCTTCCATACAAGACCAAGTACACAGATGTGGAAAATATTTTTCTGGCAGTGATATAGGCCTCAAAGAAGTTAAGGTACTATTTCTACTCTTATAAGATCCAAGCAGTGGCTAAGCACAACCCGCTCAGATACCTCTAATCAACACCATTCTTTTTAGGGAAAGTAGGAAGGTGGTTGTTGCTCTTACAAGAATTTGAAGTGGAGTATATAACTAGGAAGATAATCAAAGGAAGAGCAGTTGTAGAATTTCTTGTTGATCACCTATTAGAAGGAGATCGGATTGAATATGTGTTCCCAAATGAAAACAACAGTGTCATAATAGTTCAAGGTTGGCAAATGTACTTTAATAGGGCTACCAATAATAGAGGAGATAGAGTAGGAATCATTCTTATTACACCTGACGGCAAGAAACTTTCTTTAGCTAAAAAGTTAGGGTTCAAGGTAACCAATAATGAAGCAGAGTATGAAGCTTGTCTACACAGAGTGGAAGCCTTGATAGCATTAGGAGCGAAAACTGTCGAGGTGTTTAGGGATTCATCCTTAAGTGAAAGGTGAATGGTCTATCAGGGAGGAGAGGCTGGTACCTTATGTAGAATTCTTAAGGAGATTGAGTGGTTAATTCGAGGCTTGAACCTTCCAACATATATCATGACATGAGAACCAATTAGCATATGCCTTGGCAACCTTAGGGTGTATGTGGGACAACGCTAAAGGGATATTCATGAGACTAGTAATAGTCACTAGCTCAACCAAGCCTTGCTTCGAAGGTGAGAGCCTCATGAGTTTAGATGGATCTGATGGTAAGCCTTGGTATTATGATGTCCATAATTATTTGGAGACTTCTAAGTTCCTCGAGGAAGCAATAGAGAAGGACCAAAGGATAATTTAAAAGTTATCTAGTCAATTCATCAGTGTAGGTGGGGTTCTATATAAGAGACAAGCGGATGGTGTTCAACTAAGGTGCCTAGATGAGAAAGAAGTGAAGAAGGTCATGGAAGAAATGCTTACAGGGGTATGTGAGGCCCATATGGATGGATTAACATTGGCTAGAAAAATCATATGACAAGGATTCTTTTGGTTAACCATGGATGTTGACTACTACAGATATGTGAAGATGTGTCATCAATGCCAACAATACGCTGACCTAAGTCATCTGCCAGTTTCGAAGTTATGCAACCTATCCTCACCTTAGCCCTTTTCAGCTTAAGGGGTAGACATTATTGGAGAGATTCATCAAATAGCTTCCAATGGTTATAGATACATAGTGGTCACTATTGACTACTTTACGAAGTAGGTAGAAATTGAATCCTTCAAAAGGCTGAGAGTACGAGAGATGGCCCGGTTCATTAAAAGGTATGCATGTACGGGGTGCCTCATCACATGGTATCAGACCAGTTCTAACTAGAGACCATGCACATACTTTAAAAGTACAGAATCCATCACCAAAATTCGTCTCCTTATCATCTATAGGCAAATGGAGTAGTTAAAGCCGTAAATAAGAATATGAAGAAAATTCTACCTAAAACCATACAAATATATAAAGTTTAGGCTAAGAAGTTACCATTCGCACTTTGGGGGTATAGAACTACTATTAGAACTTCCACATGAGCCACCCATTTCTCTCTTATGTATGGCTCAGAAGCAGTACTACTGGTAGAGATTAAGTTACAGTCACTAAGAGTTATATTGGAAGCAAAGCTGCTAGAGATGGAATGGGAAAAACACAAAATGGCATAACTGAGCCTGCTAGATGAGAATCAAATAAGGGCTTACTACCACAATCAGTTGTATTAGAAGAGGTTAGCTCGATCATTTGGGAAGAAGGTCAAGGGCCACCATTTAAAAGAAGGGGATTTGGTATTTAAACATATAAGACCTGTCTTACCTGACTACAGAGGGAAGTTCAGACCAAATTGGGAAGGTCTCTTTATTCTAAAGAAATTGCTTTCTAAAGGAGCTACTATCCTCACCGACAGTGATGGGAATGAATTCAAGGAGCTAGTTAACATTAACATGCTGAAGAGGTTCCATGGCTAAAAAAAAGAAAAAATATAGAAAAGAGAAATAAAAAGCTCGAGGGTCGAAATCCAGAGAAAGGAAACCTTACTAAAATGAGGTACCCTACTAAGGTGAAAATCGAAAAAAGGAGCCTAGACAAAAATTAAGGCATGAGAGAAAATAGCCAATCAAGAAAACCCACGAGGGCTGATTGGTGACAGGAGATAGATATACTCAAGATGTAGCTACCTGAGATTTAATAAAAGTTGTGTTTTGCATTAATTGTCATGCAATGATTATCATCATTACAATAGTGTGATCATTTGAGCATACATTAATAATATAAGTTATGCATTGTGATTGACATAAACAAAGACATCTCATTTATTTATATATATAACTGACAGCAGCAGCAACACAAAAAGATAGAAAAAAGCATTAAACCATACAAGTATGCCAACAAGAGAAATAAGAGAAAAGAAATAAAAGCACTTGTCCTAGCAAACGATGCTATAAAATATTACATGCCGAGACAAAAAAAAAGTAAAGAAACAATGCCAACAACCAACATCTTCTTTCAATGGAGCTCCTCAGTTAGTGCAACTCCTGCTATGGCCTCCATTGCTTAGGACGTCTTAATATGCAAGCTCTAGTATCTAGTACCTCCATAATCCACGAATCACATTCCACACTAGTTTCAAAGTTTCAAACATTTACCCGTGGAATGTTTGTCCTCATAGGTAAATGCTTCTAGATGTAGTGGTACCTCGTGATGAAGGCATTAGTTAGGTCCCCTCCTTCAAAGTTTAAGTGTGCTCACACTATCTCTTATCTAAAACCAAACCATTGGGTACAGTGAGCCGTAATATAGAAAGTTGCCTAATGAAGACCATAGAGGGGCACACACTTAGAACTCCTATCGTGGTTCATGTACTATATATGAATCTATGTGCACATAAAACTCACCATCTACTCTGCCATAAAGCTCAGCCACATAATGACCTCTTTTGTAGAGCCGATCCAATACCATCGCATACGTGCCTCGAAAAACCTCAAATAGTATATGTCCATAATGCAAAGGGGATGCTCGACTAACATTCTAAGTTTTCATGTAGCCAGATCTAAAAAACAGAGAAAAAAATATGCATAAAAAATAAAGAAAAAATAAAAAAAAAGTAGCTAGAGTGGTTTAGTGTCCATCTCAGGCAAAAATTAGGCACAAGGTCATGTGAAATTCTATAAAAAGATGCACGTCCTACAAAGGAAAGCTAGTGTGAAAACCTATAAAAGGTACACTACCCTAAGCAAATGACTACAGGTACCTGGAGAAGCAAAGGGCTACCAATGAACAAAGCAGTGGGATCAGCATGCACAACATCCAACCTAAGTAAAGTTTTCACCAGGGTCAATGGGACTAGAGTGAGTCCCTCGCAAATACCATCCATAATGTTGAACAATCGATAGTCTCCTAAGGTCTAGCCCCGCTGGTGATGCATAAATAATAGGTCAAGTACATAAAGAGAGTGGCACCCAAGACATAAGTTTCACTTCTATTGAAATAATATAGATAGTCAAATAGTAGATTGAGCACCATAGGTTCAAAAGGTTCGATAAAGACCTTGACATCAGAAGGACAAATTCCTAAGGCATAGATAGCCTTCCATGGATAGTTGGGTACACAGTTTGCTACACATGGAAGGGTACCCGGGGTGAAAGGGACATTCAAGATGGCAGTAAATTCTTTATGAAGGGGGCAAATCTCCACATTATTGAAATAAAACACAGGAAAACGGGGATCCCAATAGTGAGTCAAAGCCACCAGCAGATGTTCATCTAATTCCACCCTACAAATAAATTTTAAGTTAGAATAAGGTGATAAAATAGGATTGTCCTAAGTGGAGTAGTCATCTAATAATAAGGCGAGGCATACGGTGAAAGGAGTCATATTGGCCAAGGTATGATACGGAGTGATATAGTTGAAGGAACAAATATAAGAGATGAGTAGAAATAAGGGAAACTCAAGTGGGGAACAAAGGCCAGCTAAAAATTCAGGGACCCTACTTATAAGCTGAATTGTACGACCGTACATTCAGAATGCACGCCCGTACATCAGTCCTAGTTACCATCTAGTGAAAGTGAATAATAAAAATCATTTTACGTTCCATACACCTCATTTTGGATCATTTTAACCAAGACATACATGCTTTCAACACAAAATTTTATAGGTTTTAATCCACAATTCATAATTTAAGGTTGGCTTAAGTCTTAAAGCAATGAATATTCATATGATATTTCACATAATTTAGGAAGTATGCTCTATACATGCATATAAGGACAAAGGCATAGTCAATATAATAACAAAATATAATTTTGAAAAAAGAAGAGAAAAAAAAGAGTTGTGCATAATAAGTGCTAATGGTAATTTAAGTGTATAATGATGAGCAATTGAGTTATAAAAGCATGTTTAATAAGGTATTTAAAGATAATGTTTTGTCAAAATACAAAAAAGTAATTTATTGTGAATAAATCTTAAATAAAATAATTTCTCTTTAATTAAGTAAAAAAATTGGGTATTATGACTTTTTAGAGTCATTTTTGGAAAAAAAAATCGGGTCATTTTGTGTGAATTTAGGTCAAAACCCATCCAAAAATGCTATTCACATAGCATTTTGCATGCATGGGAACATTTCATATTCAAAAGCTTTTCCAAATTGGACTTTTTTGAGTGTATGCCCTTGCATCTCCATCATATAGACTTGCACTAGAAGGTACGGCCATACATTATGCCTTCACGCCCGTACACTAATCAAAACTTAAATGCAATCAGTTTCTTTTCCCTTTATTCTTTTTTCTCTTCTTCTTCGATGAAACCAAAAAGGGTCTCTCAGTTTTTTGCCATTTTTTGACCATAAAAATAGTATTTTGCAATTTTAATTTGGTACAGTATTGGGATTTCTCACTACGCATATTTAGAGTCCAATTTTGTGGGTTTTCATCAAGATTTGCTTATTCTCTAAAAAGGTATGTAACTATTGCCTTTACATATTTTTTTATGATTTAAATGGGCATGAAATCATGTAATTTTGTTGATGGGAATTGTTATAGTATGTGTAATGTGTTGTTATTAATTATTTTTAATTATTTTTTGAAAAGATTGAGCAACTATGTAAAATTAGGTTAGTGCAACTTGGTTTACTTATTAAGTTTTATGTTTGTTAGTTATTACGCAAATAGTTACTTTGTATAGCATTAGTTTTGTTTGGTAAAAAGTGGCAGGCAGTGTGTGTATATTGTACAAACAAAAAAAACAAATGGATGATGAGGTATGTATATATGATGATAATACTGTGAAAATAGGAAATAATGCGAGTTGATATGTGTTAGTTATTTTTCTTTTATGTAGCTTATGGTACAAATTATGTAAGTAATAATAGAATATGTTAGTTATCTGTACGGAATACACATGTTAGTAATAATGGCATGTAAATATGATTTATAAATGGTGATAAAAAAATAAAGAAAAAATAGAAACAATGTTGTATAAATAGGTTTTTATGGTAGGTTCTTCCCTTTTCCTCTTTTAAGTAAATGCGAATAATGGTGACAAACCAACTATATCAATATACATATGTGCCAATGATGACTTTTGAATAGCTTGCTTTAGTTGATGTATATACATTGCTTTTATGAGAACTTTTGCATTATTGCTAGATGCCCGATGGCGGGTTAGGAGAAATCAAAGGTTGTTTAACCATTGTAGCTCCTGCGAATGAGTTTTGTGCAGGATTGGGCCTAGTGTTTCTAAGTCTTTATGCTATCAAAATTTAGGCACAAGATGCTATGATGTCTAAACGACATCTTTGACCAATGCAATATGACTAACTATAAAACTTGAAATTGTACAGGAATGGATCCTCAGTATCCCATATGGATGACACCCGAATAAGGTGACCTTTATCGTGCTTTGGAAGAAACCTGTATGCTACCTAGTCAGTTCATGTTTAGGCACCTACTAACACAACTAGGATTTATAGATGAGGCGGATGACCTGATAGCACAAGCAGGGTGGACTGACTTTTATGCAAGGGCATATCGGACCTATCCAAAAATAACTAGGCAATTCCTAGCCACATTTAGGTATTTGGGGCATCAGAAGCCAGGTGATGAGGAAGTGGTCATTAAATACCACATCTAAGGTCACCTGGTGTCCATGACACACAAGAATTTTGCTCAGATACTAGGATTACCTATAGGCAAGGGAGTGATCAGACCTGAGAGATCCGCTTCAATGGAGATATGGGCAGTTATTGCATGGCCAGGGGTTCCATATGTGAGGAGGATAGAAAAGTCTACCTTGCTACGATCATAGTTGCTGCAATACTTGCATAGGGTCCTTTCTTGTTCATACTTAGGAAGGCCAGGTAGTCTCGGTTTTGTTGTGGTGGTAGAGATATATAGCGTATGGGGCATGGTGGTAAGTAGGCTAATAGACCCGAGCCATGCTATTTTGGGACACATATGCATAACCCAGCGTAATTCAGGCAATGCTACCACTATTAGGGGATAGCTCACTAGGTTACTCCTAGCATAGGGTATGTCGAAGGCTTGGATGGGACCATCTATCGGAGAATACATATACTTAGATAGAGAGCCAGCATATGACATGTGCATGGCCAGAGAGGATAAAGCTACTCCCGATAGGATTAGGCTGATGACCCTAGAGGAAATGGATGCAGCCCTTCACCCAGGCAAAGGGATACCTGATCATAAGACATAGCCCCCACATCCTAAGTAAATGCTAAATAATGATCGATAGATGGAGGATGTTTTTAGGCCACGACTTAAAAAGGATGAAGAGGTCTCTTCTACTAATTATTTCACAGGAGAGGTCCGCTAGGAGCCAATTGTGTTGCCTCTCATGCAAGATTTCCCTACTTTCCATCAAGGGTTACCTCCAAAGGCCTATGGTCATCCTGGTGTATCATCATCCTCAGCACCACCTTCACCTCAACAAGCAGCCCTATAGGACACTATATTGTAGGGTATTTAGAGCCTAACTGTGACTTAGACTGCTGTGGCCACAGATATACAGGCGATATGCCAGGAATGATTTCAATGCTCTCCAATAGTAGTTTGTAGCTGATTTGGCTAAGACAAAGATGGGGTCTAGAATATGGATAAAAGTGTGGAAAAGGCCATAGAGTACATCACGGCATTAGAGATCGCCTTCTTGACTGGCAAAGAGACTATCAAAGGAGCTAAGGATGAGATGGAGAAGAGGATTGACAAGTTAGATGCCAACTTTAGGGCCCACATGACAAGCATAGATGGGACAGTTGTAGACTATATTACTGCACAGATGATAGAGTTGGCTAGTATTCGGAGGGACGTGGACCGCCTTATATGTTACATTAATGAGTTCATGCATCCCATCACAATTCAAGCATAGAACCCACCATTTTACATGCACCGTTTCCAGTCTCGTTCTCTGTCGGAGGGTCCTATAGACTATGGCTTGCATTGAAGCTCCGAATTTAGGGAGATTATGAGTTCCGTACATACACCATTATACCACACACATTTCATATACATTTTTAGATTTAGATAATTGCTATAGGATGATTTTGTTGTTTGTTTCTCTACTACATTTTGGATATTTGTGTTGTTTTTACAGTTTGGATATTTGTCTTACATTTGCCAGGATTATTCTTTTGAATTTTCTTTGAAATTATCACTTATTTGTTATGATTGACATAGGTTGTTTACTAGATTATGACATTCCTTATGCCAAAAATCGATATTACTTGTTGTTAACAGGTTAAACACGTTTTCAAGATGTTCACACTACAGGATAAAAAATGATTAATTACTAATGAGCTATATGCTACAATGCAAAACAGACACTAGACTCAACAAAATTTGCATGCCATATTGCTAAAAAAAATTATACAAATATGATAATAATATAGAGAGGAAAATATCTATAAGAGAAATAAACATGAATAATTGTCTTAATGAACGAGGCAGGGGGCAACAAACCCCGATATAACTTTTCAACACTACAAATGCAGGACAAATAGAATTTAACTGGCTACATAGCATAGACCGATGTAGCCTAGTGAGCACCGCTTCTGATGGTGCTCCCTCCATTGTAGGGGGCAAATGGTCATGAAAGTTAATTTCAGATCCAAGCCACCCTAACATTTTTGTAAAATTTTCATAAATCAAGGTATAGCCACATAATGGGATTGCCTTCAAGCCAAAGTAGAGCCACATAATGGGATTGCCTCAAGGTATAGCCATAAAGTGGGATCACCTCAAGGTATAGCCATATAGTGGGATCACCTTTAGGTCAAGGTAAAGCCACAGAGTGGGATCGCCTTCAAGGTATGGCCACATAGTGGGATTGCCTCAAGGTATAGCTATATAGTGGGACCGCCTCAAGGTATAGCCACATAGTGGGATCGCCTTCAAGCCAAGGTATAGCCACAGAGTGGAATGGCCTCAAGGTATAGCCACATAATGGGATTGCCTCAAGGTATAGCCATAGAGTGGGATCGCCTTTTAGGTCAGTGTATAGCCGTAGAAGTGGAATTGCCTTTAAACCAAAGGATGCACCACAGGCTAGCATCAGCCACCAACCAAGCCTTCTTAAGAAGTAAATAAAGAGATCGCCTCCTCAAGTAAGTGTTTCTCTCTCCTACTCTAAACTTTGGCTCACCTAGACTCCTGTGCATACTAGTCTCTCTAAAGTTAGGGCCAACTGTAAGCAGAAGGTCCTAAGGAGGCTTTTGTTAGTGTTACCTAATGAGGAAAATTACTTATTTAAAGACAGTGAATCAAGGATGGTGAACCCTTTTGTGTTGGAAATATTTTTTAGGAAAAGTGTTTTGAAATGTTTTGTGCTTAATTTAGATAGCCGAGTGGCATAGACGGTCGAACGATGAGAAATACCCTTAATCGGAGACTCAAATTTGAGTTATGTAGGTTTATGAGCCTTGCACACCATACATTTATGGCTTATACATCTGTTCACTCAAAAGAATCTCATCATTTGGCCTAAATGCCAGATTTTGCCTATTTTTGGCACTGTACGGCCTTGTACAAGGAATGTACACCTGTGCATTACAAGAATCTTGCCTTTTCAGGCAAGTTGACCTACTTTTGAAATGTACACCCATGCATTCCCTTTGGTACGGCCGTACACTTAAAAGTTGGTGGATTTTCCCATAAAGCAAGTGAGCAAGTAGAGCATCATTTGAGTGTACACTCATGCATACTTAGTGTACACCCATACACTCACCCTTATTTACGTTTTTGCTCGGATACTTGCAAAAAGGTTGGAAATGTTGGTCAATTTTGGAAATTCATAGAGAAGAGAGTTAGATTGCTTCTAAAAAAAAGATCTTTAAAAGTTTCCAAAAACTTTAAAAGGGTTTTAAGCAAAAAGGAGATCTTTGGCATTTAGTTCTTCATTTCTCAACTACTTCTTGATTGTTTCAACACCATAAAGGGTCCACAAATCCATTATTTGACAATCTAATTGTGTAAGTACACTGAAGGTAATATAAAAGCCTTTCTCATTATTTTTGAAATAATTGTAAATTTTGTTACTATTTTCATTTATAGTTTTTATTGTATATTAATTTCTACTAGATTTAGGTTGTGAAACCCTTTAAAAGGGTATATTGACTTGTGAAAGAAATTATTAAGCTATCTTCTTTAAATTCTATTTTGTCCATTTTAAAATCGATTTTCTCAAAGTAAAATGTAGTTAAAAAAACTCTTCTTTGTATTTAGTTTTCCCTTTTTGCTCCCTTTTGGATCTATTATTGACAAGGACTTTACTTTAAAAAGAGAAAAAAAACTCATTGTTATTAGGCTGACACAGCCATGTATCATTTGACGCACACTCGCACGTTAAACGACCCACACCCCAAAATATATTTTTTTTGCTTTTTAAAATAAAAGAGTCAATTGTCTGTCGTAAAGCGTACTCACGTGCACTTTTTCAACATACGCGTGGGATCCTTATCCTTTTCATATTTTTAATTCAAGTTAGTTTCTTCTATATATTATTTTCTTCTTTTGTTATCATTATTATTTTTGTTATCATTATTATTGCTATTATTATTATTGCTCCCGTGGAATAAACTCTTTTGTGGATATGATCGGGCGAGCGCTACAAGTAAGTTCATGACCCTTCATTTTTATTATTAAAAATACTTTTTTGATTGCAAGTGAAAAATATGACAAAAAATATTTATAATAATTAATTTGGATATTTCATTAATAAAACTAGACTAATGTCCGCATTTTTTCCTAGAAAATTCACATGTAAATATTAGTTTTTAATAATATAAATGATTTTGTATATAATTAAATGATATGGGACGTTTCTTAAATAAAATTTGGACTGGCAAGTCCTTATCTTTAAAACCTCATAATGAAATGCTTCTTTAACAATTTGCATGTGAGGACCAAAGTCCTCACCTAAAAAGGTCACAATGAACTGACTGATTTATGGATGTCTTTATCGTTTTATTATATGCCTTGATTTATCGCTTTCTTATGTGATTGGGTACACCTTTCATTTTTTATATTTGCTCTAATCTTACATGAAAGAAGAGGGATAACACAATTAATCTGAAAGCAGTTATATCACATTTATCAAGGGTAAAAATGAGAGCGGAGTTTCGAACCCTCTCTAGGTTTTTTAGCCTTATAAGGTCGGAACACCCTTCTTTCCCAATGTTCTATGGGGTGACGACTCCTTACTATTAGCCTTATGGTGCCCAACTAGATGCCTCTCGGCTATCGATCATTATCAATGAGATAGGGACACCTGGGAGGGCTATATCATGCTTTTCAAAGCTTATGATTTGGCAAGTCAAGTTGGATCTCTTTCCTATTGTGAAGTGACCGTCGACCTAAACTAGGAACCTTAACCTATTTCAAACCCTAAAAGTGGGACCAAACCACTAAAGGTCAGAGGTTTCCTCACCCGAGCTTGATAATCCCTTGGTTCCAAGGGTTAAATCAGATGTCAATGACTCGATAAGAGGAAAGGCATGCATCATCAATAAGGGAATTTCCTATAAGTACTTAAGAGGATTCTGCTTGGCTACTGCCTGTACCCTGTATGAATGAAAGTAATGCCTTAACTTTTTGGAGGCCCTAATGGCCAACAAGAAAATATTCCCTACTTCCACATACTTAACTTCACATGGTAGAAACTTTTTCCTAAGATAATATACAGCATACTCAATCCTGAAATCATCTTCTTGTGTCATCATGGCTCTTACTAAGTTATCTTCTATTGCTAGATACAAAATTAAGGGTTTCCCAGCTTGTGGTATTCTCAACACTAGTGGATGCAAAAAATATTCCTTGATTATGTCAAAAGATACCTGACAGACATTGTTCCAAACTATCGACTTGTCCTTCCAAAGCAACTTAAAGATAGGTTCGTATATTGAAGTTAGCTTAGCTATGAACCAACTATTGTACAGAAGTCTGCCTAGAAACCCTTGAATTTCTTTTTCCTTCTATGGCACAGGCATCTCTTTGATAGCCTTCACTTTATCAAGATCAATTTTTGTTCCTCTTTGGCTCACAACATGTCCCAAGAGCTTCCCTAAAGTCACCCTGAACACAAATTTCTTTGGGTTTAACCGGAGGTTGTAACTATCAATTCTATGAAAGAAATTTTTTAAAGCTTCGAAGTGACTTTCTTGAGTTGCCAATTTAATCATCATGTCATCGACGTATACCTCCATTTCCTTATGGATTAGATCATCCAAAATCTTAGTAGTCATTCTTTGGTAAGTAGCAATTGCATTCTTTAATCTAAACGGCATGACCCGATAAGCATACATGCCCTACTAAGTGATAAATGTTGTCTTGATTCTATCTACAATCTTGTTCAAAATCTAGTTGTACCCAGCATACCCATCTATAAAATTGTACATTGCACAGGCAATTGCACTATCCACCAAAACATCTATATGAGAAAGTTGAAAGTCATCCTTTAGACAGGCTTTATTTAGATCTCTATAATCCACACAGACTCTAACTCTTTTGTCTTTCTTGGCCATAGGAACCACGTTTGCTAACCATGTAGGATATTATACTTCTACTAAAAACTTAGCCTCTGTGTGTTTCTTTACTTCTTTTTTAACTTTCTCTTCCCATTCTAGTCTAAGCCTTCTAAGTATTTGCTTGACAAGCTAATATTCGAGATAGGTAGGAATGTTAGGCTTAGAACTTCTTGATCGATTCTTAGCATGTCTTTATAGGTCCAAGCAAAGACTCTTTCATGTTTTTTTAATATTCTCTCAAATTCTTTTCTCTCTTTAGGGGTAACATTAGATGCTATCAAGATTTCCCTTGAATTTTCAAGAGTACTAAAATTGAATGGAGTAATATTTATTGAATTAATGTCAAATATAAATGCTTTTATGACCTTAATCATGTGAAATGAAATCATGCAAAACATCACACAAGTAAGCAGAGTTATTCATATTATAAATATAAAAGCAGCTATATACATCATTGTTAAAATGTTCAAGTACAAAAAGTACATCTATAAAAGCATCCTCATTTACATCCGATGAGTTTAATGCCTTAGATGAGCCTATTTCATTTTCTATATTTAGCAGATCCTTTTTATCTACTTCTATAATAGGTTTTACAATATCAACCCCCAACTCAAGCACAGGAACTTCAAATTCAACTTTTTTTCCCTTTGACCTTAGAAACTAACAGCTCTAGCATCATAATCTCCTCAAAGACATCATCATCCCAATCAAACATCTTGATCATAATTTCTTTATCCTGAAATCCCTTGGCAAGCTTGATGGTTCTATTGACCTAATAAAAAATGTCATTGAATGTATAAAATCTAAGGACAATATTCCCTTTAATTAGGATTGTTTCGATCTCATCACAATACTAAGGTATAATAGATACAAGTACAAAGCTATCTAGAATGTGTGGAATGCCTTTCAACTTTGAAAGACTCTTCTTCTTACCATTAGACTTACTATAGCCTAGTCCCCTTCAACTCGTCTGTCCTACTATATTAACCACTTCAAAAGGACCCTATGAATCTTCACCAAGTCCAGCTCCTAGCAAGTAATTTATTTTCTTCATCATACTCACCACTTGAGGAGTGGATTCCTATTCACCTTTATTATCAGCATTGATAGCAATCACATGAAACCCGCTAAATGGCTTGTTTCCTATACCCAAGACAAAAACTTAGTTCTCCCTAGCAACCTTTATAGCAACCATTTTACCTTTATGGGGGATCTTAACCATTTGGAGAAGGCTAGATGTAACTCCTCCCAGTTTATGAAACCAAGGTCTTTCTAACAGTATAAAAAAAGTTAGCCAATTTTGGCAATACCACAAATTCTGCTTTTGTGTCAATTAACCCTGTCTTCATACCAGCTTTAAAAGTACCTATTATTTTCCTTTAAGAATTGTCATAAACTATGACCACCAAATCAAACTTTCTTAAAATAGACTCATTTAATCCAAAAGCTGGAAGCGCTATAAGCAGGCATACATTGATAAAGGATCCCATAGGTCTGTAGGGTTAGCACCATCGTTATCCTTACTAAGAGACTCCTAACAATCAATCACACACACTAATAGCTTGTCTTTCTATTCTGCCTCTAATTGTACAAAATGAGTAATGGCCAAATACTCATTTCCATACAAGTCACATAGCATATGCCATTCTAATAAACTCGAACCAATCATCGATACTGGAGGAAAATTTGCATTGTAGTTTCCTTTCTTCTTCTCTCTTTTGTCTGGTTCAATGATTTATTTACTATTAATAAGATCTTAGATCTATTCCCATATATTCTTACAGTGATATGTGAGTTTTATTATGTCTTGATAATAAGAATAATATTAATTAGCCCAATGATTGGGTTGACCTTGACTTCGAGCAGGCTTAGCTTGCAGTGGTTACAATTTCCTCTCTTTCATCAGTCAATCAAGCACCCATGACAAGGACCTACCCAGGTTTGAATAATGCCTTTGGGTCATCTCAGTGGCAGACACCTCAGCTATTTTTCCAATAGCATATATACCACTAGTTTTACTAATTGTACCTCTATACCCTCAGTGACTGAAACCTACGCTACCTGCAGAGCTTTCTTTCTTTGCTAGGTACTCACCCTCAGCTTTAATGGCAATATCTTTTAAGGACTTTCAATCTTTTAGCCTTTCCATCTTCAGACTATCTCTTAGGTAAGGGCTAGCCTGATCTAATCAGTGGTTTTGGGCTTTCTTTTCATTTCCATTACTCTATTCCTCCACCTTATCAAATACTCATGGAATGATTCATCTTACTTCTCCTGTAACAATTCAAGATCTTTTAAAGTGACTTCCTTTCACATACTGCAATCATACTAAAGTGCCTCTAATAACTACAGGTTCTCCATGTGTGGTGGCAACCAAAGTTTGTTAGCCAGCAAGCTGTGCGAGAGAACTCATTATATCAGTCATTATAGCCCTTATCTTTCTTTCAAACTCATTAAGCCTCTTATCCAGTTTCTAACTATCAATAGGGCCGATCTATATTGGATCTACCATTTTTACACTTTCTGAAGCTAGCTCAAAGATTTCTACCAAACCCAAATCAGTTTCTAATGCTGATTCCAATGACTCTGGTAGAGATCTCCTAACCAAGTGCCTATTCGAACTTCTAAACTACCTTATACTATAGACTCTATAGTGACTTCAGTAATCTAGAATAACCCTTTAACAAGAATTAGATCTTCCAATTCAACCAAAATATTCACTTCCTTCAATTACATTTCAAACAATGCAGTTATAGCTTTAGTCAAAGTAAATTCCCAAAGAAACTCGTTCTTGAAGCTTGACTAAAGGACGCTCATTTTCTCATATCACAAGAACCTTGTCAACATGATAGGTCAAACCCCTAAACCACTTAGATGACTCTATAATTGCTAAAAAGGAAAGTTCATTAGCATGACATATGATTATACATGTAATGCATGAATATGTTGTGCATCATTTTCAAAACACATGTGCAATTCGAAAGAAAAAAATTCCAACCTTATCCCTTCCACACAGGCTGTCACACAATCTCTTGCTTAGGCAGGATCAATTCATGGGTTAATAGGTAACCTAATGAATGCAAATGGTGCATGGTGGAAAACTAGCCGTATAACCTTTCTATATTTAAAGCACAAGCAAATGCATTTTTCATCTCTATGTATTTAGGCAATTCAAAAAAATAAAGATAGGTCCACCGGCGTATGGCAGCCTTTGATTAACACCTACCTTAATTTATCCAAATGTAACAAAATATATAGGGATCCACGTAACAAGCACAATATTATGGTATATGATACCTAAGGGAAGTATCTATTGCCATTACATGAGGCATTGGTTTGGCAGTACAACTTTAGGGTTATCCAAGCATAGTCCTTACCAATGGGTCTAGCTCATTGCGAGCATATCGATCGATTAACTCACCATTTGATATACCAAATGGTACAAGGCTTGGGCTGGTGATTATTCCCTAACACTTCCCTATAATGAGTGAACATGGGGTTGTGCTTCGAGAATGTATTGTTGGTCAAATAAGGTTGCCTAACCTAATTCTAAGGCCGTAGTATGTTCTAATGCAACTTAATTTAGAAAAAGGTTGGAATAATTAACCATAAACACTTATTTATGTCAAATTAACCAAGTTGCTTTTGGAGAAAAATCTTATGGGTCCCCAATGGAGTTGCCACTATAATGCATGCCGAACCCCGTAGGCATCTAGTATACCCTCAAAAACCCACTTTTAAGGCTCAAGACTAGATCAAGGTTTATGTGACTTGTGAAGGTCAGTCACTTCACAATAGATAGGATTTTATTCCCATCTATTATTGACAATCAACCTACAAGGGTGTCTGCTGAGCACCACAAGGCAGACATCACAGAGTCGTCACCCAATAAAACATTAAGTAAGTGAGTTCTCACCTCGTGAAGCTAAAACCAGAGATAGTTCAAACTTCACTCTTATTTACAACTTGCTTGATGCTCACATAAATGACCATTTGTGGCTAATTATGCCAACCCTTTTCTCAAGCATACGAGGTAAGGAATTAAATAGTGCATTGTAAGCACATAAAAATGATAAATCATATGTACATAAAAAAAAGTATTTAAATAAATCATGCATAAATTAGGGAATTGAGTGATCTCATTTTAATGAGGATGTTGGTCCTTGCATGTATGTTTACAAAAAGGCAGAGTTTCGAGTGTATTTTGGAAGTAATATGGCATTAGACCCATGCGGCTTTTGCAAAGAGAATCGTGTTAGTTGATTTTAAAGTAAAAGAATCATTTATATTAGCAAAATAACCTTAACTTACATGTTATTTTGTGGGTAAAAATTTGGACATTTGTCCCTTGTATTATAGAAAAATTCCACTCAAACTGGTATAAAGCCATTTGGTGAGTTTTAAAATTAGTCGTTCAAAAATCTATTTGCAACAAAGAACAATAATGCTAAACACATACATAAACTGGGCGGTTAATTAATTTGGGGGTATTGGTATCCTCATGCATACTTTATAAATCTTTTGTGTTATTTTTGGGATTAAAAAGGTGGACATTGGTTTACGTGAAAATAACCCAATTAGTTATGTAAAAAATATTTAATGTGGGTTTTCCAAATTATCATGCCAAAAATGCCTTTTTTACTAACTATTACAAATTATTTAGTAAAAATAATAAAAAGCCAAACATAAAATAAAGAATAAATAAACTCAGCTAAAAATTGATCTTAAACCAGATAACCCTAATCTCCAATTTTATTATACAATTTGTTCAAGAAAGAGAGAATAAAAAAACAAAGATTAGTCAAGTAAAAAAAAATTAAATCATGAAAAGAAAGTTATTAACAAAATAGCAAAAATTAAATAAGAAAATCAGCTAAAATGGAAAATAAAATAAATAAATAAATAAAGATAAGGATTACAAAGGAAAATAAAATAAAGGTAAAGAAATAAAAAATAAAGAAAAAATAAAGAAAAAGCATATAGAAAACCACTAAGAAGGCCAAAGAGTGAGTCACTGACTCACTCAAAAAGCAGAAAGGCAACTCATGGCCCAAAGAAGCGAGTCACGGCTTTGTGTTGGGCAAGTCATGCCCCTTCAAGTTAGTCATTGGCCACTCCAAAGCGAGTCACAACAAGTCAGAGCCCAAGACAATGACTTGCTCATGACTCAAGGCCGTGAGTCACTTTTGGTTTGCCCAATAGCTACTGGAACGATGCCATAACCAATTTTAAAGCTTTAAAAATGCTTTTTAAGGCCCAAATATGCATGAAAAGGCCAAAATATGCTTTTTAAGGCCCATATAGTAATATTTATATGCAATAACCGATTAACTTTTATATATGTTTTTTTATCATATATTGGTGTTCATATTTTACTTAATAGCATTTGATTACATTTTATTATATTTTAAAGTTTACGTTATAACATTTAATAGTATCCAAAATTTTATTTGACTTAGAATCAAGCATATTAATTTTCAACAAATATCGAATCTATTTTATAATATTAACTATTAATTTATAAAGCATAAATTTTGGCTAGTAAATTATGTTTGTTTTGTATTTTTATTTTAAATTACTTTGCACATTTGAAATTGAATTGAACTTTATAGAATTTTTTTTATAATTTTATGTTATAAATTTTAATAGTTAACCGAAAAATATTAGTTAATCAAATCGAAAAAACCAAAATTGATGGACCGATTAATCAAATGTAACGAACTAGTTAATATTTAGTAATTTAAAAAAAATGATATTAATGTACTAGTTAATTTTTTTTCTTATGGATCGGTTAATCAATCCATACTTACCCCTAAATGTAACACTTACTATAAGGGGTGATCATAAACCAGTTAACCGATCCATGAGAAAAAAAAAATTAATCAATCCATTAATATCGATTTTTTAAACTCATTAACCATTAACCAATTCATTACATTCAGTTAACCAGTCTATTGGTTTCAGTTTTTTTATTTGAACTAATATTTTTCGTTTAACCATTAAAATTTATAACATAAAATTATAAGAAAAAAATTAGGCAAAGTTCAATACAATTTTAAATATGAAAAATTATTTAAAATAAAAATCACAAAATAAATATAATTTACTAGCCAAAATTCATATTTAACAAATTAATAGCTAATATTATAAAATGGATTTAATATTTGTTGAAAATTAATATGCTTAATTATAAGTCAAATAAAATTTTGGAAAATATTAAATATTAAAACATAAACTCTAAAATATAAAAAAAATGTAAATAAATGCTATTATATATGATAAAAATATATATATAAAAATTAATCAGTTACTACATATAAATATTACTATATAATTAAAGAAAATAACATAATATAAATTTAGTTTAAAGTATTATATAAATTTTATAGAAAAATATAAAAAAAATTAAGCAATAAAAATAAAAATATATTTTAAAATATTATTTTATGTTTGTTTTGGAAGAAAATAAAAGAAAAATACAAAATTTTGAAAGTATAATAATAAAAATATAATATATATATATATATATATATATGCATCGGTGAACTATAGAATAATGGTTAATCAGCACCCAAAAATATATATATATATATATATATATATTATATATGCATCGGTTAACTATAGAATAATGGTTAATCAGCACCCAAAAATCTAAAATACACAAATTAAAAATTGTAATCGAGTCCATTAGATCAGTTAACCATAAAAATCGATTCGGTTTCAGATCGATTTTATAGTTAACCATATTTTCGGTTTTTTTGCTCACCCCTACTTGTTATTGTACTTATATTGAGATTATTACAAATGGATCAATTTAGAGAAATGTTATTAAAACCAGACTGGATAAAGAACCAGAGAGGCAAAAGGTTCTTGGTTCAACTGGTTCAATAGGGTTCAACCAAATTTTTTACTTTTTTTCAAAATAATGTTATTTTTAAAATCTTCCATATTTATTATAAGAATATAACTATATAAAAAAATAAAAAATACTTTAAAAAAATGCATTTGTCATCAAATATTAATCATAAAGCAATATTTCCAAATTATTTAATATTTATAACAAATATTTAAGATGGATATAATAAAAAATTATAAATATTCAAAAATATTAATTAATTATAAATTATAATTTTTATTTTATTCATAAAAATTCATTAAAATTGCCTAAATTTCAATTATTGTGTGTGTGTGTATGTGTGTGTGTGTATATATATATATATTTATTTATTTATTTATTCATTTATTTATTTATTTTCAAGCAAAAAACAATATTGTATAGATATTTTGGACCAAAATGAGTTTTTCTACTTCAAATCGAATTTTTCTATTTCTAATAGGTTTTATCCAATTTCAAGCCGATTATTACCAGTTTATCTAGTTCATACCAGTTCCCTGCTATTTTTAGCCAATTTGATTTTTATGTGTTGAACCGACCGGTTCAGCTGTCAATTCGTGGTTAAACCGCTCCGACCAACTTGTCCGATCCGATTTTAATAACATTGGTTTAGAAATAAAAAAATATATAAATCTGGGACCTATATAGATTATCTCCTAAAACTATGGTGCAAACACCGAGCAAATGTAGTTTGGAGTGAAAATATAATTATATTTCCAATATGTAATTAAATTGTATATATAATTTAATTATCTATATACTGTGACACCCTACATTCATTCATAATTTTGTACATCATAAAATATCATTGATGACTTCAGATGGTTACTTAACTTGATTATCCTTTTTATATTATTGGCTATTAGCTTAATTTAACATTTTATTCCTAAATTCATTTTAGTGTCGCAAAGTTACTATTCATTTGATAAAAATTTTGGTAGAATAACGGCTTATAAATCATACTATCCAAACCTGTAAGTTTGCAAAATAACACTCCCAAAAAGCAACCTCCACCTTCAATACTCTAGTTACAATATAGTACTTCTAATATCAGTCACAAACCATCATCACAATACAATCACATGATTATCATCTACACAACTACCATAACATAAGTTTGCTATTAACTAGCATTTGTTACACCATATAATACATGCCAATTATCAAAAGTCTAATACATAACATATCTAAATTCCACATACATAAAAGTGATACATGTACATGCAACTTCATTTCTCCTTCAATGAATCTTTAGTTATCTGTCCCTATGCGCAGTCAAACAAACCACGCCTCAAGCAATGTTTTTGTCTAGTAGTGGATAGAACTACACAAAATTTCATCTAATAAAACTACTTTAAATAAATTACCATTTTACCCCTAGTTGCCTTTAGTTAATTAATCTAAAATTTATTCTCTCAATACCCTAAATTACCATTTAATGCTTCCCTTACTTGTTTTTCTCATTTAATCTCACGTAATTCCTACTTAAGTACAAAATTACCATTAGGTCCCTAAACTTTCTTTCCATCATATTTTCTTTGTTTAATCCCAATTGACCATTTTTTACTTCCTTTGACTCTTATTCCATCTTAAGTGTAAAATTTATATTTTAGTCCTTATACTTAGCCATAAAGTGATAAATTACACTTTGGTCCCTAAAATTTTTCACTAATTACGATTTGCCCTTCTTTACTTATTTGATTATTTAACCTCTTTAATCACATTTTTAATGTAATTTTACAATTTTGCCCCCAATTTATTGCATAATTAAATTTTTACCCTTATTTAAATTATTAATCACTTTTCTCACTTTATATATTATTTAATCAAATTTATGATATCGTTTATGCATAATTTACCATTTAGTGTCTATTTTCTTGTATATTTATAATTTTGGCCCTAGTAATGCTTAGTGAAAATTCTCAAACCTAGTGGGTGGGGCGAGGGTTTCAATAATACTAAATCGACTGGAAAGGTCACTTGGGGTGAGTTAACAACTCCAGAATATATTGAGGGATCACTTAGGGTGATCAGCTCCTCAATTGTAAATCTAATGTGTGTTGAGGGATTACTTGGGGTGATCAACTCCTTAATTGTAAATCTAATGTGTGTTGAGGGATGATAAGGATCCACCATCAATGCCATCAACCACCAAAGATCCTTTGAAGATTTCTAGTGGTCCAATTACAAAAGGGCATGCTAAGAAGCTAAAGATGGTTATGTCATCTTATATTCAAGGCTTTGTTACTCAAGAACTTCATAAAGAGGCCTTTGAGAAATGTTATGAAGAACTTGAAGGCTAATATAAAGTACTTAGCCTTTTAGAAGTAAGTGAAGGACTTAGGCCAACTTAAGTCATCAAAGGCTTATACAACTTTGGGCTTTAATTGTATAAGTCATGTGCTCCATTTAAAAGTCACATAACTCATTTATATTGTAAGAAATGGGCCAAGCATGTGGGTTTCATTGTTTGGGTTTAGTTTAGTTAGTTTGGTTATTTTAGTTTGTCTTTTATTTTTGGCTTGTAATTCAGCCAATAAGTCTTTCTTTATCAGCTTTATTTTAAGTTGTGTTTAAGACTTAATAATTAGGCTTATTTGTCTTGTAAAGCCTATAGGGAATTCGGCCATTACTTGTTAAAGGCCTTATTAGAGTTTGTTTTGGATTTAAAGAGTTTCTAGGGTTATCTATAGTATAAATAGGTTATGATAAGTTGTGAAATTCAGATTTGATTAATTAAAACATTGAGAGGTTTATCTTTCTTGGCTTAGCCAAATTCTTTAGAGGAAATTGTGAGTTTGCTTGCTTTTCTTTTTTATTGCATAAAGAATTTGATTACTTATCAATTATTTGATTGTGGCATTTTCATCTTCTTTATTATCCCAATTATTTACGTTTCCAATCACTTATTGTTTGGGGGTTCAATAGGGAGGGTATTTATCTAATTTGTCTTTGTCATCAAAGTGTATGTTTGAGAGGTTTCGGATTTTTTAGCCTTAAGGTTCCACATCATTTGGTATCAAAACCAAAAGTATGGTAAATTCCTATTTATCTTAGTATTAGATTTGAGTTTTCTTTCCTTTGATTTCTTTATGCATGTGCCAAAATTAGTAGTAGCAAGAATTTTGATTTTTGTGTTTTTTTGTGTTAAATTTAGCCTTTTCTTTCATTACCTTTTTGTTTTGATTCTTTAAAAAGCCTTAGAAATCGAAACTTGAACTTTGAATCTTTGGCATGAAAACTAAATCTTAGTATAAGTAAACTTTAGATTAGTTGTTAAAAAAAATGTAGTTACTGTTCAAAGTATTGTTCATGTAACACCCTAATCTGATAATCCATTTCAAAACTAAACTTAAGTCACTAATTAGGATATAAACTCAGTTGGTATCCTTAAACAGATATGTGAAGTAACTTAAACATCAAGCATAATGAACACCATTCGCTCAATCACTTTAAATTCATGTTGAGGTATTAATTTTTAAATACCTTTAACTATACTTGAACTCACTCTTTATCTTTATATCTTATGTTGGCCAACCCACTGCTGTTATCAAACTTGAACAAAAGGCTTGACCTGGGAACCTGCATGGATAAAACTCGTGCTTAGCTAAAAAGCTTAGTGGGGAAAAAATTAAACTATGCACAATCTTCTAAAAAAAATATATAAAATTATACGCTAGAGCTAAGACTAAATCAATATAGTTATGAGTTCACCATAAGTAACATTAGATACCATGCTACAGTATTTCTAAAATACAAATAAAACCCATCTCACCTCTATAAGCCATGCAAAATAGTATACTTAAGGCCATATCATGATTTACCTGTGTAGCAATTAAGAAAACACATTGCGAGTTTATCTTTTCTATGCCTTTAAATCAATCTTGGTTACAAAAGTAACTTATATAACTTTCATGTTTTATAAGTCATATGTATAGATATTCTAGGTATTAGCAGCATATAACAACTATGTTATACATCCAATCAAAATTATGTTCATAAGTTATATATGACTCATAACAGATTAATAGAATAACACCTATACATAATAGTGACATTACGCCCTTTTTATACATTTTTATATATAAAACTTAGATTTCCATGCAAACATAATATGAAGAAGAGCAATTTATGAAGGATTACTTTTCTCGAGTCTTTTAACTTATAATAATACTTTCCTTACTTTGACAATTTAAGCTTATACTATCAAATCATGTTTATCACAAGATATCAATGATATAAGCTTTTAATTCTTGCAGCTACTCAAGTTATATTAATAATAACACAATAAAGACAAATAAATATCTCAACATACATAAGTCATGCGATTGATTGATATACTCTAAGCATATGTACTTGAGATATAATTATCTGTAGTCAGAGACAGTCATGTAGTCTAATAATAACATCTTATCAATGTATTAATAAAGCTCAACCATTAACTCAGCATACATAAATCATATATTTGCTTTTTGTACTATGAGCATTTAAGCTTGAGAAAGGTTTTAAGCAATTAAAGCCAACCATGTATTCAATGAATAATTGTATATCATTATTACTTTAATACTTGTACTGTATTTATATTTTAGCTTACTTAAGTTCTGAAGGTGGATAACGGAAAACGGTAAATACCCAAGGGTATCAAAATAGTAGATATCCGAGGATATCAAAAACATAGATGCAAATGGGCCAACAATACTGTAGACCAGTCAAGCGAACCCAAATAGGGTCAGCCTACAACCCAAATGGGCTTGTTCATGATCCAATAGGATCAATTGTAATTTAGACCCAAACAGGGTCGATACTACTAGCTGTAATATCCTTATAGGCACCTATCTTTCCACAGTTAAATTATTTTTGCATGCTTAAACTATGCTAAAATGCACTTTAAATTATCGAGTTACTCTTTTACAACACAATCTTCCATTCGTAATATTATATGTAACAATATAAGATCTTAGTCAATTATATACACATATGAATCTATCAAATTCTGTTTGTTAACACATATCATGATAGTTGTATAATTTCACAAAACATTGCAAGAGTGTGGCCTTTAATAGTAAATAGATCTCTTTAAAAGAGAAACATACTTTAACCCTGATCGTATGTTTGGTATAAGCATATTGTACATGTAACCCATCTAAGGGTATGTGTTTCATCACCAATACATAATATGATACTCATTAGCACATTTTATCCACTTTATATATCATTCCAAACATACAATATGATTTTAAAGGCATATGTTGGATATATTTAATAATAATCATGCTTGCTCAAGCATTCATAATACTATATTTACGAAAATGTAATCATATAAATTACATGTGCTTGTACCATCACTTAAGCATATTATCATTATAGGAAAATGTACCTTTATGATTTGTCGTGACTATCTTCTATATACCTTGTACTTACTTATCTCATCTCACATTGATACCCGATGGGTATATACATATTAGGTACATATAATCATAACATATTATACGGTATAAATTCACTTCCAAATTAAGAATATTACATGCTCATACCATTCCATAGTGTTTTAATATCGACTCATATATAAGTATAGACTTTCTCATATTCACATATATAAATACACAAATACATATAAACATATGCAGAAACATGTAAATGCTTCACACTAGAGCTATGGATTTCATCATGGAGGAATATGTGTGTAAGCATACAATCCATAACCTATATGTCTCAAGTATGAACAAGTATTCTTGCATATGTCACATATAGACTAAAGAACCTATAAAGATTCATTGACATTCTCTACATTTCATAGTAACTTAACCTATAGGCATCTATTCGATAGTACTAGCCTATGACCTATAGGTTCCTATAGTTAATCATATCCATACATATTCATATAAAGATAATACTTAGGTATATATATTTGATCAATATAATACAATTACTAAGGTCATTTCATCCCAAAATGATCATTCAATCATGTCCTTATATAATGATCATAATATAAATATTTTTGTCTTACATGATGACTTACTGATCCTGTGTAACTTGTTTATAAATTTGATGTTCCCTACACAATATGTATATTAATACTACTATTCTATTTTACAATCACCCCACATAGTATGGTACTGACACATATAGCTTGGTTTTATGCAACCATGCCTCCATTTACTTGTACTATAGTTTCCATGGGTGTTGATTGTTGGTTTTCTACCTATAAGTAAATGGTAGGTTTACCTACTATTGGAGACTACAATAGTAGGTTTATATCATTTGTAGTCTCCTTAGTAACTACATAGTAGGTTTATAATCAATGATATATCCAATTATTTCACATTGCTAACTTACTCAAGAATTACACTTTTCATTTATTTAAACATTTGGTTTAAACTTTGATTGCTAACACTAAAAGCTTTATTTGGATCAATTCTTACACATTAATAGTATGAAACGACTTATTGTTGAAAGGCAATACATAATTATTTACTATTAAACCTACTTTAATAAAGGATTATAGAGGAAACCATGTGTTAAATGAACACATTGTTTATTCTCTTATAATTGACTTGTACTTTTAGTTATGGATATTAAATCATTCTTTATTGCCAGATTGTTCAAGATTTAGTCTATAACATGTTGTACATCTAGTTTTTCTACTAAGTAACTCATATAACTTAATTAATTTAAAGGGTACTGCTTTAAACCAAAATTCTAACACAAGATTAATGATGAATCTTTATGGTAAAATTTAAAAGACATAAGTTATACCAATTAAACTTACATGCCTTTATTTTCTCATATTCTTGCTTAATAGTTTAAACCCCAAAATATGACTTTCAATAGTTCAAACCCAAAATTTCAATTTCAAATTTAAATTTCAGAATATCCAGAATTTATCTTGCATGCCCTCTACAACTCAATGACATTTAGTTTTCCAGCCATACATCATTAGGATTTATATAAATCCTTACTTTCAAACATCATTTAACCTCGAATTCATTTTAATAATGTAATTAAATCCAAAATTTCAGTAAGCAAAGCAACATGCTCTTGAATTAAAATGAGAAACTATCCTCTGGTTTTCACATGATTTCCTCTATTTCATCAAGCTTAGACATCCTAACAGATGAATTTTGTTTCCCCTCAAATTTACATAACTAACCTAGTAATTCAAAGCTCTAATTTTGGAGAATTTATTTCATTATAATCAAATGCACCTCATGTTATTAACAAGCAGAGTTTGATGTTCTGCTAATGCATTCATCTCTAAAATGTCATCTTGATCATTCATAAAATCAACACATGCACAACTAGATTTAGCTATAATTCCCATACCTATTATTGTGCTCACTGAAGCCTTGCTAGAGATGCACCAAAAACGTCTACTAAAAGCTAGAGCCACCGGCAACCATTAAGTAATGTTCACATGCCTCAACAACTCACCATCAGGCCAAAAATTGCCTTTAAACCACCGACTGCCATCCTCTTCAATCTCCTTATTTCTGGTGAGTGAGGAGGAATAGAGGGTACCAGAAGGTTGGTCTTGTTATTGTGGTTCTTCGATGGTGGTTATGTCACCATCCGCCATCGCCGTTCACCAGAGAGGGAGAGAGAAGCTACGGTAAGGGGATTAAATAAAGGGAGAGGGGTACTGACATCATGAATGGCGAGAGGAGGAACGTCGCTTGCAATGGAGAATGGATGATGGTGCATGACGTGGCCGCTAACTGGCGTCGTCTCCGATCAGTCTCCTACTCTGATCTCTTTTTGATTTCCCCTCTTCCCTTTTCCTTATTTCTTTTTATTTTATTTTCTTGTCATCTCCCTCCCTTAAATTGGCATTAGGAAAATTATAAAGGATGAAAAATTCTTTTTTTACCCTTCAATAAATTGCATGTCACATAAAGATCCCACACATATTAATCTTTAAGAAATCAGCCCCACTTATATATATATATATATATATATATATATATATTCTTTTATAAATTCACCCATAACTTATATTATTTACCTCAATTACACCCTTTTAAACCAAGCAATTCATAAATCAAGTGAAATTATCACTTGCCCTTATCACTCTATTACTAAATTTATGCATTTTAATTAGTCTTAATCAAATAAAAATTCATTAAATCATGCAATTTTGACTAAGGTCATTTTTGGGGCCTTACAGTTCATGTTACTATTTATAGCACTATTCACGGTACTTTTCGTTGAAAAAAGAAAGAAGAGAAAGAAAAACAAAAAAGGGAAGGAAACATAGTAGAAGAAAAGAATTAGAAAGCAATTTGGCAAGGAGAGATTAAATAGCCAAAGAGAAAATCCAAATCCTTTTATAAATGGGAAAGTAGTCCTTTTTATTTAAGGATTGGGAGGGGCAGCAATTAAATCCTTTTATAAACACCATTTGGAATCCTTTAAAGAGTAAGAAAATAAATCCTCATTGCTTTAGGTATAGGCCTTCAAAAATCCTAATCCATATTTGAATTGATTTCACATTCCTAATCCTACTTAGACAAGGATTTACTTTACAATCATTGTGCCACCATTTGTGCTATCATTTACTATTAATTATTGCCACCATTTGATATCATTTGCTACCAATCATTGCCATATCATTTACTACCAATCATTGATATCATTTTTTACCAATCATTACTACCATTTTGGTATCATTTTTTTCAATCATTTATGCCATCATTTTTCAATCATTAGCCACCATTTTTTATCGTTTTAGCATCATTTTTCTATCATTTTGCCATCACTTTGCCATCATTTTGTACACAACTTGACACACTAATCAAGCTTGCACAATTCGGCCTAGTGATCTTTTTGGCTCTAAATTCATTTGTTTTGCATGCAATCTACTCTATTTAGCTTAATTAGGTCTCTTTGTTGATTTCTTACTTTGTTTGGGTAGATTAAGTTAGTTCTATATATGGTTCACTTTATAGTGGATTAAATTCATACATTTTATCAATATTGTCATTTTTCTTTATTCTTACACTTATTTCTTTGTTTTAATCTAACTTTTGTTCCTTTTATATTATTAGAGTATCTTTGTTTATCTAGTACTCTAAATTGCTTATCATTAAGTGGTATACCATTCTTAGTCATGTATCACCTCTATTGTGTTTAGTGTCTTCTTTTCTAATTTTTTAGCTTTCTTTTATTGTTAGTACTTATTCTTTGCTTCCTTAAAATGTGCTCAAATTCTTGGTTTGTGGATTGAACTCTGAAGTGCAATTTTAAAGTTGCAAGCTTGAGTGGAAAAAGGAAAGAGAGTGTGAGAACATTAAGAGGGTAAAAGCCTTAATTGTGTGAAACATGGAAGAGTGACATTCTTTGAGTGTAAACACATGAGGGATTCTTGTGAGGCTATTATCTAACACGTTTTTAGGTATTAAATCATGACTGAAGAATTGAATAAAAAGGGAGCATCCCTTGAAGAGATAACTTTCACCTTACAAGTTATGCATGGAACTTTTGACAGGTTCATGAGGGAAATAGGAGAGATGAATGATAGGATAGAAAAGTTAGAAGTGAGCACATCTAATGCACCTAGAAG
This sequence comes from Excoecaria agallocha, assembly GCA_037975025.1. NCBI lineage: Eukaryota > Viridiplantae > Streptophyta > Magnoliopsida > Malpighiales > Euphorbiaceae > Excoecaria > Excoecaria agallocha. The sequence goes on from CM075816.1 coordinate 46,997,379, forward strand.
AGTAGCAAAGAGAGGTTGATGGGTTGATGAAGGTGTAGAAGCTGATCTTGATGATAAAGATAAAGAAGAAACTAGTGCAAAGGTGGATAGGAACTTAGGCAACATCAAACTCAAGATTCCTCCATTCGAAGGCCAAAATAATGCTAAGGAGTACTTGGAGTGGGAGAAGAAGGTTGAGATGATCTTTGAGTGTAATAGATATTCAAAGGAAAAGAAGGTGAAGATTGCAACTATAGAATTCACTGATTATGCATTGTTCTGGTGGGAACAACTCAACATGAATAAAAGGAAGATAGGGAGATTTTCCATTAGTACTTGGGAGGACATGAAAAAGGCCATGAGAAAAAGGTTTGTTCCTTCACATTATTTTAGAGAATTACATCAGAAATTGCATAGACTTATGCAGGGAGGAAAGTCAGTAGAGGATTAGCATAAGGATATGGAGATGTGCATGGTGACAACAAACATTAAAAAGGATAAGAAGGTCACCATGGCTCAATTCCTAAGTGGTCTAAACAAAGAGATTGCTAATGTCATTGAGCTATATAGGTATGATTCTATAGAGGAGATGTTGAATATTACAATGAAAATTAAAAAGCAAAAAAGGAGTAAGAGCTTCAACAAGACCAGCAACAACTTAAACAATACTTAGGGATCTCAATGGACAAAATAAGAGAAGAGAAGAAAGACATTAAAGGAGCCAAATCCTATGGGGCTTATTCGGCCTTCAATGAAAGAAGGACTACCCAAGTCCCAAATAAAGGTGCTAAAGGTAATTCAAATACTCTAATCCCTAGTAGAGAAATAAAATGTTTTAAATGTTTGGAGAAGGGGAATGTAGCACGTGATTATCCTAATAAGAGGGTTATAGTAGCTAGGGATGATAGGCAAATTATTTCTAAATCAGACCATAATAAAGATAAAATGCCTCCTTTAGAAGATTGTAGTGATTGTGATAGTGAATGAGAGTTGTTAATTGCTAAAAGTGGGAGATATTTATTTGTTAAGAGAGTTTTAAACTTGAATGTTAAACAGGAAAGCCTAGAACAAAGAGAAAACATATTTCACACTAAATATTTAGTTAATAGGAGTGTGCATAATCATTATTGATGGGTGGAGTTTCACAAATGTAGCTAGTGTGAGTATTGTTAGAGAGTATGCCCTAAAGCCCATGTAATAGGGATGTTTTTCATATGTATGAAATTTATATTCTTAATAAAAGGCATCATTCATTTATTAATGCTATGTTTGAATACATGAGTTTGTAAATCTTAAATTAATAAATGAAGTCCTAGATATTATAAACACAGTGCAAAGGCAATCATGAAGGTGTTTATGATGTGAGATGTCTATTGCATGCAAATGTGTTAATATCTAAATATCCCTAGTCATAGAATTAACAAGATAGGACATTGTTAATTCGAACAAACTAGCACATGTTATGCTTCTTGAATGGTTCAAGCAGTGGTTCTCATAACTGTGATTATGGAAGATAATCAAAGCTAACATGTGGATGCTTGTTAGAAGAACAAGTTCATTGGAGACTTGCAAAGAGAATCCTCACATGGATATTAAATCTATGTCAATGAGGAATCTCTTCATAGTGGTTGTGCAAGTATCCTTAGACTTGAGATCACCAAAGTTATCTTAAGTAGCAAGTGGTATACTTTGACTCCATAACTGATTACTTCCAACTCGGAGTGAACATAGTTAGGAGATTGGGTATATCATGACCTACTTGAAGATATTTGAGTGATTGAAAAAGGATTCACCATCCCAGATTTAACAAGGGAAGTTATCTCGCATGATTCTATAATTGCCTTGTTCAGAGAATCTCTGGCCAGAGTAATATGCCGAGATGGATGGAGATCCATGAAGGGCATTTTAGGAACAATGGTTAAATTAATAGAACATACATAATTAGATTTATATGAGTTGACAAAAATCCATACTCAGAATCTAATTGAGATAAGAGTGGTGAATGGAGTAATTGCACGGTAACTGTTTCTATGGAAGGGTACAGTCAAACCACATGACTTTCCTGACATTTAGGTAGTCATGATGCCTAGCTAGAGGCCAATCATGACTTGTATAATGATGTATAAAAAGTATCAATAGGGATTGATAAGATGATTTAAAGGAGTTTAAATCATATGAGTTTTGAATAGAACTCACAATTACTTATTATACTGCCAACATGGATAGGAACCCAATAGGTCACACACATATAGAGAAAAAGGGTAAAATGGTAAAATGACAAGGATAATAATATTTGATTTTATTATAAAGGTAGAGAATAGAATATGATAATAATTAATTAAAGAGTTTAATTAATTATGATCAAATAAAATTGTCCGCGGAACTTTTGAGAAATATTCTGTAAAATTGGACCTAATTGAAATAATGTATTTCATGATTAATTATTATTATATTATAAGTGTTGTAGGATTACTATAAGTGTTATAGGACTGGTATAATAATTAATAAGTCCATTGGAGCAATTATTAAGGGCCAGAGGAATGAAGCAGTTGGCGGAAGCCCTTCTGTAAGGGCCACACGCCTACCTCAGAACAGAAGGCCTTAATGGCCTATTTAATGGACCAAATTGATTTATATATGTTACATAAGTGTTATGGAACCCACATATTTAATTTGGTTGGATTTGGAATCCATTTGGGTATTTAAATCCAATTAGTTGCATAAAGGGCCTAGTTTGTGGGTTTTGTGCATAGACTTTTATGAAAAGTTTTAAATTGGATTTAATTAAGCCCAAATGATTATAATTAATTCCAGAGGCCCAATTAATAATTCTCCAGCAATTTTAAAGAGCCCAATCTCATTAAGGAGTTGGAATTTTAACCTAACTATAAAAGGCCAACTAATGAGAATTAGGGTTAAGTGATTAAAACAAAAAAAAAGTCTTTTCTCTTAATCTGTCTCTCCTTTTTGCGCCAACTCCTAAGCTAGCTCTTGGGAATTTTGGCCAGCCCTAGTTAAACACCAATTTTTTGGTTCAATTTACCCCTCTCTAGTGTGGATTACTCATTGGAGGTGTTCGATTTTGGACACTATGGTTTGCGACAACCCGGTGTGAAGTAAAATCAACTGTTCAACAAAAATCAAAGGTGATTTTTCTTATTCTCATATAGTTATATTGTGTATTCATGGCAAGATCAGATCTAATGGTTAAAAATTTTAAAATTTCGCTCATGTATGTGATGCATGTAACCGTTAAAATCCAACATGGTATCAGAACCACGGTTTTGCCATGGATATACAATTCTATATTTTTCTGTAGAATAAGTTTTGTTTTGTTTTGAGTCATTTATTTCATGAACTTTAAAATATTAGATTTGATTGTTCATGAATGAGAAATATTGATTTCTGGTTGTATGTGTGATCAAATAAATTTTGTGGAAAAAAAACGAAACTTTTGAAGGATTGTGATTAGGGTTTGGCGTGAAATCCATTAGGGTTTGGCGTGAAACCCTAGGTAATGTAGGGGCTGTTCTAATTTAATTTCTTATGGATCCATTTAAAAATCATTTAGATGATATTTTATGTGTTTAATATGTGATATTAAGCCGTAGGATCGAACGGAATTAAAATCGAACAAGTTTTGCATGAAAACTAGTTTAGTCGAAAAGTTCGATAAATTGGTGTTCTTCGTGTGTTCTTGGTTAGAATGACTTTTGATCTTCTCAATCTGATATATATGATATATTAAAGTGTTTTTAATTAATTGGATTAATTAAAATGGGCCTTAAATTAATTTGATTAATTTTAATTTATTAAAACCACTTAATCGGCTTAATTATGTTTACGGACTTGGTTTAAATTAGTGAATGACTTGGTGGGCCAAAGGAGCTGATTTAAATTAAACATTATAAACATTAATTAAGTTTATTAATGGGTTTTAAGGGCTGGAGTGGGATTGGCTCATTCCAAAAGGCCCAAATGGTCCAAAAGACACAAAACTAGTTTATGTGTGAACACAGTTAGGGTTTTTCTTCTGTGGGTTTCGGCCTACATTTGTTTTAAGCCCAAAATTGATTCTTTTAATTATTTAATATGATTAATTAATTAAATAATCAATTTATAATTAATTAATAATCAATTGGATTGATTATTAAGACAAGTACACTTGCATGCAAAAAGGTTTCCTAAAATGAAAGTTTCCAAAATGGAAAAAGTTTCCTAATTTGATCACATCATTAAAATAACTCAAAATATAGTTTCAAAGGTTGAAAAAAAGTTAGTAATCCATTTCTTTATTTATTAGAGAGGCATATAAGGGTGTATGATTGGCATGATGGTTAGTTATGGACAAAGCCCAATGTGATTGAGCATAATGTATGTTTTAGCCCAATGAGGACTTTCATGTCCCGGCCACTTGTTTTTGGTTTGTATTTCAATTCAAATTGTAATATGTAATTAGATTACTTAGATTAGAATTAGAAATAGAGATGGAGACCAATATCAAGCAGCAAGATGGGCCAGAAGGAGATCCAACAAGCTTGAAGATAATGTAATTATTTTCTTGTTTGAATCATGCATACTACCTAGGTGTGACGTTTTGATTTCCCTCTTGGCTCGGGGAAATCAATGTAGTGAAGTCCATAACTATACCATATTTGTATGCTTATATTTACGTGATAGATATAGGATGCATACCAATGTATGCCAACCATGTATGATGAGACTTAATTAACTAAAACCCTCAAACAAATACTAAGGTATATAAGCCTTCCATTAATTTGAGGAGAACCAGAGTTCTTTATAGTGTGGGTTGTTGACCACACTCAAGCTCACATTATATCGAATATGTTCAAATCTAATTAAACGGGTCATCTTAGCTAGCCCATTAGTTTGTTGACCACAGTCAAGGCTAATGGTTCTAGAGGCAAGATTAGGGAATGCATATATGATATGCATGCATCAAGAGTTGATAACCTAATGATCCAATAGTTGTGTAGAGACACAATTGGTATAAAGATACCTACCTTTCAAGGGTATGGAATTTGGCTTGTTGACCACAGTCATGGTCAAATTACATATCAAGGATTGGATATTGGCCCACTAAGAAAACCATCGGGTTTTCTCGGATTATATAGTGAGGGCTATTAATTCGCAATAAAATAGTAGGAGTAAATAGATTAATTAAAGACCTTATTAATGCATACATATATATGAACATACTCTCATATCTTTTCTTTTTCACATCTAGGTCATCATTATGAGCACACAAACATTAATATACGATCAATCTTGGATAACAAGCTGGTTGGCAATAACTATTCTGACTGGATCAGGCAAGTGAGAATTGTTTTCAGAGCTGAAAAGATCCACTATGTCTTGGATAAAGATCCACCACCACTTCCATCAGATGATGCCATTGATGAGATCAAAGGCATTTATCGAAAATACATGGAGGATAGTGAAGCAGCAGCATGTCTGATGTTGGGTGCTATGTCCTCGGAGCTTCAAGAAGCAACATGAAATGATGGATGCTAGAACCATCGTTTTGCATCTAGAGGAGCTTTATTCTTCTCAGGCTAGAACTGAGCAATATGAGATTGCTCGAGCTCTATTTAGCTGTAAAATGGTGGAAGGCACTTCAGCTACTACTCATGTATTGAAGATGTATGGGTATATTGAGCATTTGAGTACACTTGGCTATGTTATAGATAATGATCTATACATAGATTTAATCTTGTACTCGTTGGCTCCAAGTTATGCACCTTTCGTGCTTAACTTCAGCATGAACAAGATCCAAGTATCCATTCCTGAGTTAATCAATATGCTCAAGACAGCTGATGGATCATTTAAGAAGGGTCCAAAAAGTGTCATGGTTGTCACTTCTGCTAAAGGCAAGAAGCAAAAGAAGAAGAAGAAGAAGAAGATAATCAAGGCAAAGCCAAAGAATGGTGGGATCTCCAAGAAGAAGGTTGCTAAGAAAGAGAATCCCAAAGGAACTTGCTTCCATTGTGGAAAGGATGGTCATTGGAAGCGTAACTGCAAGGCCTATCTAGATTCTCTCAAGGAGAAAAAGCAAACTGATGCTTCTACTTCAGGTATTCATATGATTGAAATTAATACTTATTTTATTGCTTCAAAACAATCTTGGGTATTAGATACCAGATGTGGATCTCATTTATGTAATGATCTACAGGGGCTTAGAAGCTTTAAAAGAGTTGGAAAGGCAGAGATATGTTTGCAGTCAGCTACTGGACAGAACATCTCTACAACAATTGTGGGGACTTACTATTTGCCTCTTCCTAATGGATTAGTACTGGAATTAAATAATTGTTATTATGTTCCAGCTTTATCCAAAAGTATTATTTCTTTCAGTCGTTTGATGAACGATTATAATATTTCTTTAAAGAACAAATGTTGTTACATTTTTAAGAACAATATGTTTTATGCAAAAGCTATCATTAAGAATGGCATATTTGTTCTTGATTTAATTAAAAAAGTACATAATGTGGATACCAAGAGAATGAAACATGATAATCTAAATACATTAAGGATGTATGTTGATTGCCGTGTAGTCAACAAAATCATTGTAAAGTCTAGACATCCCATTCCTAAGCTATATGATATGTTGGATGAATTATGTGGTGCTGTGTATTTTGCTAAAATTGATTTAATGAATGGATTTCATTAAATTAGAATGAAACTTGGTGATGAGTGGAAAACAGCTTTTAAAATTAAATATGGTTTGTATGAGTGGTTAGTCATGCTATTTGGGCTATCTAACACCCCTAGCACTTTTATGAGATTTATGAACCATGTATTGCGTGCATATTTAGGGAAGTTTGTTGTTGTTTATTTTAATGATATACTCATTTATAGCAAGTTCGATGAAGAGCATATTGAGCATGTTAAGTTGGTTTTACATGCTTTGAGGTCTAAAAAGTTGTATGCTAAACTTAAGAAATGCATATTTTGTATAGATAGACTTGTGTTTCTTAGTTTTGTGGTGAGTGCACAAGGTACTAAAGTGGATGAAGAGAAAGTGAGGCCAATTAAAGAATGGCCAATTCCTAAGACTACTTTGGATGTGAGAAGCTTCCATAGCTTGGCAAGCTTTTATAGGCATTTTGTGCAGGATTTCTCTTCTATTGCTGCACCACTTATAGAAATAATCTAGAAGGAAGTTAGGGGAGAAGCACAACAAAAGGCATTTAAAACTTTAAAAGGGAAGTTATGTTCTGCTCCTATTTTATCTTTACCCAACTTTGATAAGATATTTGAAATAAAGTGTGATGCTCTAATGTAGGTATTGGGGTGGTTTTAATGCAAGAAAAGAGGCCAATTGCTTATTTCAGTGAGAAGCTTCATAGAGCCCAACTCAATTATTCAACCTATGACAAGGTGTTATATGCCTTAGTGAGAGCTTTGGACGTGTGGCAGTACTACCTCCTTCCCAAGGAGTTTGTCATTCACACTAATCATAAGTCCTTCAAGCACTTCAAGGGATAAGGTAAGTTGAACAAAAGGCATGCTAAATGGGTTGAATTTATTAAATAATTTCCTTATGTTATTCAATACAAGCATGATAAAGATAACATTGTTGCCGATGCATTGTCAAAAAGATATGCTTTAATTTCTACACTTAGTTCTAAGTTGCTTGGTTTTGAGCATGTTAAAGAACTATAAGTTGGTGATTTTGATTTTGGTAATGTGTATGCAGCATGTGAGCATCAAGCTTTTGATAAATTTTATAGGGATGATGGAGTTTTATTTAAAGGCAACAAGCTTTGTTTGCCTAAGTGTTCTATACATGATTTGCATGTATTAGAGACTCATTGTGAGGGATTAATAGGACATTTTAGGGTACATAAGACATATGACATGTTAAATGAGCATTTTTATTGGCCTCATATGCGCAGAGATGTGGAAAAAGTGTGTAATTCATGTGTTACATGTAGGCAAGCTAAGTCTAAAACTATGCCCCATGGTTTGTATATGCCTCTACCTGTACCTAGTTCTCCTTAGATTGATATTTCTATGGATTTTGTGCTTGGATTGCCTAGAACTAAATGTGGTAGAGATAGCATCTTTGTTGTGGTATATAGGCAAGATGGCTCACTTTATTGCTTGTCATAAATGTGATGATATTGTTAATATTATTGTCCTATTCTTTGAAAAGGTTGTACACTTGCATGGTGTTCTACGCACCATTATTTTAGATAGGGATACAAAGTTTCTTTCACACTTTTGGCTTGTTCTATAGGGTAAGTTGGGTACAAAGTTGTTATTTTCTACTACTTGTCACCCACAGATAAATAATCAAACAAAGGTACTAAATAGAACTTTGGGGTACTTTACTCCGTGCTATAGTGGGTAAGAATCTTAAGACAAGTGAGGATTGTTTACCTTTCATTAAATTTGCTTATAATATAAGTATTCATTCTTCTACTGGTTTTTCACCATTTGAGCTTGTTTATGGTTTTAACCCACTAACTGTGCTTGATCTTTGTCCATTGCCTTTACATGAGCTTTCAAGTTTGGATGGTAATAGGAAGGCAGAATTGGTAAAGATTTTGCATGAGAAAGCAAGAGTTAACATTGAGAAGAAAAACTAAAAGTATGTGAAAAGAGCAAATAGTGGAAGGAAATAAGTGGTATTCGCCCCTGGAGATTGAGTTTTGGCACATTTTTGCAAGGAAAGGTTTCCAAACCAAAGGAAGAGCAAATTGGATGCACGTGGTGATGGTCCTTTTCAAGTCTTGGAACGCATCAATGATAATGCTTACAAGATAGATCTACCAAATGAGTATGGTGTTTCTTCTACATTTAATGTTTCTGACTTTTCTCCTTTTGATGTGGATTCAAATTTGAGGACAAATCTTTTTGAGGAGTGAGGGAATGATACAGATCCACCATCAATGCCATCAACCACCAAAGATCCTTTAAAGATGCCTAGTGGTCCAGTTACAAAAGGTCGTGCTAAAAAGCTAAAGATGGCTATGTCATCTTATGTTCAAGGCTTTGTTACTCAAGAACTTCATGAAGATGCCTTTGAGAAATGTTATGAAGAACTTAAAGGCCAATGTGAAGTATTTAGCCTTTTAGAATTAAATGACGGACTTGGGCCAACTTAAGTCATTAAGGGCTTATACAACTTTGGGCTTTAATTGTATAAGTCATGTGCTCCATTTAAAAGTCACATAACTCATTTATGTTGTAGGAAATGGGCCAGGCATGTGGGTTTCATTGTTTGGGTTTAGTTTAGTTAGTTTGGTTATTTTAGTTAGTCTTTTATTTTCGGCTTGTAATTTAGCCAATAAGTCTTTCTTTATTAGCTTTATTTTAAATTGTGTTTAAGACTTAATAATTAGGTTTATTTGTCCTGTAAAGCCCATGGGGAATTTGGCCATTACTTGTTAAAGGCCTTATTAGAGTTTGTTTTGGATTTAAAGAGTTTTTAGGGTTAGCTATAGTATAAATAAGTTATGATAAGTTGTGAAATTCATATTTGATTAATTAAAACATTGAGAGATTTCTCTTTATTAGCTTGGCCAAATTCTTTAGAGGGAATTGTGAGTTTGTTTGCTTTTCTTTTCTATTGCATGAAGAAATTGATTACTTATCAATTATTTGATTGTGGCATTTTCATCTTCTTTATTATCCCAATTATTTATGTTTCCAATCACTTGTTGTTTGGGGGTTAAATAGGGAGGGTGTTTATCTAATTTGTCTTTACCACCAAAGTGTATGTTCGAGGCGTTTCAGGTTCTTTAGCCTTGGGATTCCGCATCAAGGGATCACTTGGGGTGATCAACTCCTCAACTATGAACCTAATGTGAGTTGAGGGATCACTTAGGGTGATCAACTCCTCAACTATAAACCTATGGGAGTTAAGGGACCACTTGGGGTGATCAACTCCTCAACTGTGAATTTAATGTGTGCATTAGACAAATTTTCATGGTATTCACATTATGCCAACATTTTCATTTTCCCATTTCTCATTTATTCACACTCACCATGCATATATTCATAATAACCTTAAACAACATTAAAAAAAATGCCTTTTACTGAAGGATTTTTACCGATGGATTTAGGCTATTTACCAACGAAAAATGGCCTTATCGACATTTTTTATTAATTTACCGACAAATGCAATCCGTCGATAAAATGCTTGTAGGTAGCAATTTATCAACACAAAATTCCATTGGTAAATTTTACCTACGAATTTTACCAACGAATATATAAAAAATTCCGTCGGTAGTTTTATTTGAAATCTATCGGCTATTCCATCGCGTTAACCATCTACCGATAGAACATTTCGTCGGTAATTTAAATGAATAATTAATTTTCATATAAGTAGGGACGAATTTTTTCGTCTGTAATTTTTCGGTAACATTAAATTTTTCTATTTATTTTTTATAGTTTTTGCAAAAAGTATATATTTCTTGTTTGCAAATCTCAAATTGAACACGATAAATTCAATAAAAAAAGCATAAAATTTAAATTGAAGATATATATTAATTAATAAATTTAATTTATAACAAAAATAATATATACAAAAAATTATCTAAAATTTTATTTGTACAACTATTGTATAAATTACAAAACCAAAAATAAAATATCTATTTATATGCGAAACATACAACTTAACATTAAATGCTCTTAGAACACTACAAAAAAATTCAAAGTACCGAGCTGGTAATTGAGAACACCATCCAGTATTTGCACTCCCTGTAGAAAATTTCAAAGTACAAGAAGACAACATAGAAAATGAGAAACAGTTTATGACCGATAATACACATTTACAAGTACAAATAGAGTTTAAATGATAACAAAGAGTAGAAGTACTGAATAAGCAGTAACATCTTGTAATGGAATGGCGGCTATAATCTCATACAAGTAATAAAATGCTCAACAGTAGGTGAAGTACATTAATGTGAAGTACAAGAAGAATAGGTACCACATAAACTTAGCAGCATCCCATTCGAAACATCCCCGCTGTATCCTGAAACACAAGAAGAGATGTTTTTTCAATCAAGCTTTTTAAGCTATGATATGGCAATAATTATGTCCAATATTCCAATTTATTACAAAGAAAGGAGGAGAAGACTTAGAAAATTAAATGGTAGGGACTAAATTTAGAACTTGTATGATAAAAATAGGAAACAAGTTCAACTTTCTTAGCCATTAATTTTAGGCTAAATAGTTTATTAATTTGGATCTTGAGGAATTAAGTGGACGTTGATGACAATGCTTTCCAATTCATGTTATAAATTAATAATATATGATATTATAAATTACTTAGGAATATAATAAATTAATTTAAAAATTATATGAAATCCAAACTTATCGGTGATCTGATAATTTCTACCGATTTAAATGTAGTAACTCGATTGTTCCAAGCCTTATTAAAATGAAATTGTAGAGCATTAAATAGAAAATCATCCTTTAAATATGTAATAATTTCTTTAAAACCTAATGTTGAAAGGGCACACCAGCAATAATAGGAACTGGTCATAGTTAATAAAAAATTAGTACTCATATACCAAGATTGACCAGTTTTGATTTCCAAATTTATAATAATAAATTTTTTTACTTTTAATCTTTTATTTAGTGATCAATCTAAGCAAAACTTTGCGATTTAATTAATGCATGGTTTCATTAAGCCTGAATTTTGTGACTGTAATGTATATGTTACTTGTCTAGGTGACAAGATATGAGTTCGGAGGTGGTGGATAGCAATCCTTATAGTAGATTGGCATGACAAAGACTGATGCTGCTGTTCAGACCCTCTCAGACATAAACCCAGGTGTTGTGCTTGAGATAAGTTCATGGGAACTTGTAAGGGGTTGGTAAAAAATGATAAGCCTGCTTGTTTTGTATGCCTTTGTTTGTTTGTGGTATATCTCAGTATTGACAATTTAGGAAGGAATTTGTCTCTGTGCATCTGTTTCTGTTTTTACTGTATGTTTCTCCTAATAATTGGAGTTTGGCTTACATTTATTTGCTTTGGTTTTGGTATCACAAATTTTTTCAAAAAATGAAAGGAAAAATGATTTTGTTGCCTGTATTTTGAACATATGTACTGATTGGATCTTTTCTATTCAGAGCTAAACACTAAACATCACAACAATGCAAGGATTTGAAAGCTTTATGTCAAGTTTAAAACAAAAATCATTTCACCCAAGTAAAGAAGGCATTGGAGTAGATCTTGTTTTGAGCTGTGTGGATAATTATGAAGTGAGGATGGCTGTTAACCAGGTAAAGAAAACTGTTCTCATGGGTAATGATTTCCTTTTCATGTGGTTTATATGCAGGATGCTGGCAACAGCATTTTGGTAATGTAGAAGTTTTGCATTCTAATATTTATCTCATTTTTGCCTTTGCATTAGATGATCCAATGATCAATTATAAATTAAAATTTAAGATTGTGTAATTTTTTTAGGAGTTAAATTTTCAAATATTATGTATTCTTGATAGCTTTTATTATGGATATGCAGGCTTGAAATGAATTGGATCAAACATGGATAAAGTCTGGTAATAACATCTTCCTAATTGTTGTTTCAATTTATTGTTAGGAAAATCATAGGATATTACTATATTTTTTTTTTAGTATTTACAAGCATTTTATATAGCAAGATTTGTTTTACATGTTCTGCTCTGATATGGGTGCTTGATTGATAATAGAGGGAGAATTGGATTATAGTATGATTGAGTCCATCAATATTCATATTCTGTTGTAGTGGCTTCACAAATGCTCAATGGAACACATATTTCTTTTGTGATTCATTTGCAGACATGGGTCAGGTTTATGCAAAGGCTATTAGATTTTCAAGACATAATTATGCCTCTTATATTTTTGGACCTTCTAGGTTGTAGCATCTGGTGTAGATAAGCGTACTGTCAAGTGTGAAGGGGTTTGTGCAGCATCATTACCAACCACAATGGTAATTTATTCACAACCTTCTTGGATGTTTTCTCATTTCTAGAAGCTTTTTCACTCTGTTCTTCCATAATAGTATTATAGAGTAGCTAAAGATCCGGACAAACTTTAGATCTTAAAGAATTTCCAGTCCACAAACTATATGCTTTATTTCTAATATCCTAATATCTAGTTGCGTGAATGAATTTTAGGGAGTTGTTGCAGGGCTTTTAGTGCAAAATACCTTGAAGCTCTTGTTACAATTAGGATATGTGTCCCCATACCTGGTAAATTCTATGTTAATCCTCTTTATTTCTCTTCACCTTCTCCAATTTGTAGCCGATGCTATATTTTCTTTTTGTTACTTGATTTTGAGGGTTAAATTGGCAATGACTCAGTGCAGGATGATAATTACATTTTTGTGATGTCATAATGAATGTTCTTGATGAATTTCATTTAATCATTTTGTAATTGTGGTTATTATCATTATTAAGTTTTAATTTCCATTTTTGATTTTTGACATCTGTTCATTTGATATTCATCTGTTATGCTTTGAATGCTTAGGAAAGGGCACGCTTTTCTTTTTATGGGAGACAAAGGTTGATCACTTTGGAAGCAAATGACATTTAAATTGTCAGATGAGGGGTTTGTTTAAATTTATCTTGTCAATTATTTGGTGAAAAAAAAATTGAATATTTAATACGCTTTTTTTATTTTTAATATATATATATATATATATATATATATATATATCTACTTTGGTGATGGATGTGTTATGCTTTTATTCAATAAATAAATCAACTTATGACCAGTTGTAAGATTTTTTATTTTTTTATTTTTGATAAAATAAACTATAGTATAAAGGAAAATCATTTATGCTACATTCATTTTCCTGTGATATGGATTTTAGCAGTGGAGGTTAGTTATCAATTGAAGATGCCGAAGGCTCTACCAAAAGTATGTATTTAGAGAAAGAGATGATAGAGCTAATTGATGATCGAGCAGTAAATGAAAAAGATCACCATAAGTAATCGCGATTCTACCTCAAACTGACATCGCCACTGCTTACTAATTGTTTTATTTAAACATTATTGTTAATATTAATTTGGATGTTATTTTTAATATTATGGTTAATTGTTTAGGATGATGCTTCGTAGGGTGATAAACTCATTTAGTACTTTAAGTAATTTGTAATTGTATATTTGTTATAAATTAATACTATGTTTTATATTATAAATTTATAAATTACATTTGGATTTGCATTTATATACTTATGTATTGTATGGTCTTTGTTAAATATTGGGTAAACAATGAATTAATGTATTATTCAATGATATATAAAAAATAAATTCATAAATAAAATTTTTCATATATAAAAATATACTGATACAGTAAATAAAAACAAAAATTATCGACAAAAACAGCGACTATATAGTTCGTCGTTAATTTTTAGCGAATAAAAATACCAACGAAATAATTGGTTGCTAATATTTTCTTAATATAATGACGACTAATTTTAAGGGTTAATTAGCGATAAAATTTTTACTGTGGCAATGGAATATTCATCGCTAATATTAGCGACTATTTTTCATTTTGTCGCTAATATACCAGCGACGGCCAAATAACGACAAGCAGTCCCTAGTCTTTATAGTGAATTAGCGACAAAAATTCATCAATTAGCAACAGAATTTGCCGTCACTAATTCACTATTTTTCTGTAGTGGGGGGAAGTTGGCACTATTGAGATTTAAAAACGGAGAGGAGACTAGGGTTTGACCAAAAGAGTGAGAGCAGATATGAAGTTTTTTAACCCTAAATTTTTTAATTTATATTAAATATAAAAAAATTAATTAAAAGATTACCGACAACCTAAAACAGTAGCAAAAACTACAATTCTGTTGCCTTAATTTTCCATTGGTATTCCATCACTATCTTAGGCGTAAAAATTTTCCCACATTTTTTACTGACAAATATATAAATTCGTCGCAAAATCTATCGATATATGCTTGTGCTACTGAGCGAAATTCTGCCGCTACAAAATTAAATTGCTAAAATTAATTCTCAATAGACAAAACCATCAATAATAGGTCGCTAACAATTGGCGCCAACATTTCCCGCCAAAAATACCAACGAATATTTGATTTTGTCGGTAAAAATGTCGTCGTTTATCAAATTTATTTTTTTTACCTTTGTATTTTCTATTTGGTCGATAATCCGTCGATAATATTTTGATTTTACCTATGAATTATGAGTTTGTCGGTAAAATCAATTTTTTTGTAGTGTAATAACATCCAAAGTTGATGAGAAATGCCTTTTTACTATGTGTACCATTCGGCTATGTAATGTACATAAGCATACATCGTGGTTTCTCATGCATTATCATGCATGCATGCTTTTATAATCATTTAAAGCCTTTACATAATGATACACATTCAATTTTCACTGATAGCCATTTTATACATAAATAAATATCATTATGTACATTTGCATTACATGATGTCTAAATCAAATCTTGAATTCTAATAAATCACATTGGGTTAATCATCATCATATCACTCATTTTATGTCAAATATCCCATAAATCATCAAACTATTGCATGGTGTACTTAAGGTCACAATTCGGCTTTACCATGTTCCACTTCATTTTTATTGTTTTCTTCATCAATTATTGTTTCTTTTATGATATTTCATCATTCTATCATGTTATCTTAAATTATTTCACAATTCTACCTAAAGTTCCATAGTTACATAATTGAAATTTAGGCAAAATTCAAAGAAAATAAATGAAATTAAGTGTAGGATAGTATCCAATAACCTCAAAATGGCTTGAAATCACCTATCCTTCTTTTTTCTTGCCTTTTTCCCCTTTTGTTCTTCTTCTCACTATGTGTTCCTCCTTTAGGCCAAATTAGGAGAGAGATAAATCATAAGTTTATGTCATGAATTTCAACACATAAATGCTATTAAACAACTATACTAATGATGCTCTACAAGGCTATAACAAAATCTCCAATTAATTCTAACAAAAAGTCAAGAATTTACCTAATTAGAACAAATTTCTCTCACTAGAAATTCCCAATTTACAACCTTCCTTTTGCTCTAATTTGATTTCTATGATGAAAAGGATGTTTCCTAATGTATATGAGTGAAATTAAGGTTTGATATTTTGTGGGAAATGGCTTGTATGAAGAAAAATTGTGGAGGGGGAAGAAGGGCTAGGCTCAAATTTCGGGAAGAAAAGGGGTAAAAATTGTAGATTTCTAGTGAGATTTCTAGAAATTGTAGATTTCTAACCCGTGGCCACGTGTAATGGTTCTTCCTCAAAACACACGGCCATGCGTGTGATTTCTTCTTCACCATGAGTGGCCACGCATGTTTTCTTCCTTCCTTGCACGTGGCCACGTCTCTGGTTCTTCTTCAAACCACATGACCACATGAAGCTTTCTTACTTCTCACCCGTGGCCACGTGTGTGTTTCCTCTTGGAAACACGTGGCCACATGTGTGTTTCCTCTTGGAAACACATGGCCACGTGTGTGACACTTCTAACAGACCTATCTACACTATTTTGCTTATAAGTTGAGCTAGAGAACTCCAAATTGAGTGATTTATTTTGCGTCTGAAAATATACTTCCATACCTATATTTCATATGAAGAAACTAAGTCTTAAATCTGTCCCTAAATAGGCCATAATTCAGCTTGAATTCACAACCAGTTTGCTGCCCAATCACTAGAATCAGACCTCAGTGTTTTGTAAATATCTAAAAGTATAGAAATGATATCAAGATGATTTTTGAGGTTTTAAAAACTAGAAAAATAATGGAACAAGTTTGTAGAAGACCATTTTTGCTGAAAATGCATTTTGATATGTCAAAAACCCTCACAAGTAGAACTCAAAAAACTGCCTATGACTACTCATGACTTGTGGCACTTCCCTAATTCACCCAAACATGATTTTTAAGCCCTTTAGTGTCATTAAAGTTGGTCTAAACCCTTTTAAGAAATGGTAAAGCAATTTAAGCATAAAATAAAGATTTGTTGTGACACTAAATACGATTAAATGAAATGACATATGAGAATACAGTTAGTAAATGAACACCAACATTAGAATACATGAAAATGTTTACTTGTATTTTATGGTATGATAATGATGATACACCTGTGAATTGACTTTGCCTAAAATTACTGCATATTGATAATCCTCTACAATAACATGAGAATACTATGATATAACCTAGTGATAATAAGAGCATAGTCGCAAGGTTGCATGCACAAGTTAAAAGAAATGGGACATCATAATGTATGTTTAATCATGAAATCAAAAAAGCTAGAATGCCCTCAAGGTCATAAGAAGAATTAATGATTAGCGTTGATGTATAAAAACCTACTCGCCTGTTTGCTCATGCCTGTGTTATGTTTAACTCATTCATATCAGTAGGGTGCTAATGACTAAGATGATATACTCACACATAACTTACCTAAGTATAAAATGCTACCAGATAAAGAGTACAAGTAAGATGATTGAAGTGTGTGTGTGTGTGTGTGTGTGTGTGTGTATAATATAAATAACTTATTATCTACAATTTGACAGACCCTAAAAGAGAATCAAGTGATTGAATATGAATATGTATTGACCTTAAGCTGTAAGAGAACTCATTTATTTTAGTATATGGACCATAAATGTTTGAGTGTTGTTATATATATATGTATGTCACAATGTGAATAATTATGAGAATAGGGAATTATTCATGGCAAGCAGTAACAAGGTATGTCGTTGAAAACTATCCATGAGGTGTGTAAGTACTATATGTTGTATAGTTGATACAAGTAATAAAAGCATGTATTTTCATGATTTAGGCTGCACATATATGTATATGTACATGTGGGCATGCACAATACTAGTTATGAAAGATTACATATTATTATTTATCTAAACCTAAAACCATCACGATATGAATGAAAGAAAGTGATGCACTATGTGATCATATGATAGTCTACCTGTGTATGGAAGCCTAGAGCTCAATGATTTGAAGTAGGATGAGAATAACGTGCACTCTTATATGAATGATGGCATTAAGTAATTATGTTGTATTAAGTAAAGAAAAGTAAGTTGAACCAAAAATGATGCATTCTTTAATGAAAAGAATGATATGCATTCTTTTATGAAAAGTGGCTTCAAGCCAAATGATGTGTTAAGAAAAGAAGAATATGTTAAATTATGAGATGTCTTAAAAAGTTAAGCCTGCGGGTCTTAGTTTAGTTGTGGATTAGATAGGCATGCCTAGAGGGATACAGTCGTAGCTACCATAATTAACCCCGTTTGGGTCTTGTTCCTTAATGAAACCATCGTTTGACCCCGTTTGGGTCCATAGTTTGTTCCTTGCTGGAACCATTGCTTGACCCCATTTGGGTCCATTGTTTGATATCTTCGGATATCCATAGTTTGATACCTTCAGGTATCCATTGCTCCCGTTATCTACCTTTTGAACTAGTGCTTAGGTAGGCTATTAAAGATGATAAAAATGTACACAAGATAAAGTAAAACATGCATTAATTGCCTCACTTATGTAATGTAAGCATGATGAATGGCTTATTATATTGCTTATCATGGTTTCTTTTAGCTATAAACCATTTCAATGATTAAAGATTAAGAAAGAGTTTGAAATAAAGGAATTCATGAATCAATTTCTTTGCTTATATAATGGAAGCATGATGTGTGGCTTATTATATTTCGTTATCATAATTTCTTTATCTATAAACCGTTTTTATGAAAGTAAGTTATTGGAATGGATACCCATAAGATTTACTTTGCCATGCTATAATGAATGCGTACAATGTTATAATAAGAACTAGTTGTGCTATAGCGTACCCTATTGAGTCGCATATGCTTTGATAATTATGAAATCTATACATATGACAATCGGACCTTCTCGGGGTACTCATGATATGTAATGTCTTTCTCTATATAATTACATGCGGGACCGGTTAGACACTACACATAGAGGTTACACATACTAGTGCATAACAATAATCCATAAATAATCAAAGGCTAGTGTAGGATATAATTTGATGTTGTGTGGCATTTAGTTGCCACGATAAGATGACGTTAAGAAATACATGAATATGAATAGAAGTTACAAACTATAAATGTATTCTATAATTATGACGTAGGAGATATGAGAAGTACGATATGCTTAATAGTATCGGTTATAGGCACTTATTGTGCTTTGAATAAACACCGAAGGGTATAGGATTAAAGCTTACCCCATTAGTAATCAATGTCCATAGTCATTAATGAAAGGATTATGAGGCAAATGTATGATGTTATAATAATATGGAAAGAATTAATATACTAATTGTATTAGGAAAGGTTTTGAAGAATTAGAAGAGTTTATGAATTGCTCTAGGTTAGTAAGAATAATGTAATTAGTTCAGGTTGGACACTCCTCTGAAGTGTTATGTTAATGATTAATATCATAAGTTTATATGTTTTCTATTTAATGAAAGTTGTATTGATTTTATGATAACTATTATAAATTTATCCATAGGATTGGGGTTCCCCACTAAGCTTTAGAGCTTAGCACGGGTTTGTTTATCCGTGCAGGTTCGAGTAAGCTCCAAAGGATCGGGCAGAAAGTGATTGCCTTGAGAATTTTAAGATTTCATGAAGGCCATTTATGTTATAATTATTTATTTATAAGCTCGATTATCTTATTGTGGTATGTAATTATGGCCTGTTCTAATTATTATTATTTATGTCTGATCTCTATTAGGTATGATGATGACTGATGATTAACCATGGTAAGGAATTAGGGCATTACAAGTGGTATGAATTAATAATATTATTTATTTGTATATGTTATTGTTGATTTTTAATACATTTATTTATTTGCATGTAGGCTTATGGTGCTGATGAATCTTGCACGCTGACATTGCTTCATCATCCAATGAAAGCGTTAGTATTTATTCGACATCAAAAAGCATTTTAGATGTTGTCGTTGCAATTAATAGAAGGTCAATTGGTAGGTTTGTTTTTTACTTACCATGCCCATAATGCAATTACGAATAATTTGAGAGCCCAATTGTCTATGATTTGTTGAAACATTAGTAGAAGACATGAATGTGGTCTCTCAAACTTTGTGATAGTCCAAAAAGGACTTATTCCTTTTATTATTGCTCTTAACCTCCATTTATACCCATCCTCAGCCTTTGCACACCTTAAAATCCAATATTTTGGCTTGGACTCAATAACTCTAAAGTTAACATTTCTCATGATTGAGTAATTTTTCACAAAAGATTTTACTTCATCCTTGCTATTGAAAACCAACCCAATCAATAACTCAAAGATGTCATCCCAAGTCTAAAAGTAAACACCTTCTGATAGATCAACTTGGGATGCATTGAAGTCAATTTTTGTGTAGTGCTCCAATGGAAACATGAAGTTGGCCTCACCTGTCTCCCTACTCTTATGCATGAATGCTAATAGACTAAAGTATTGCATATATTAGACTCGTTTCTATCACCAAATTCAAAGGCATCACTTTCTTCAATCATGTTTGCAGTTTTAGCCTTTGCATTGTCATTAGGTGATAAATAATCATTGTTTAATGACAAGTCATTGAAATCATCTTTATCTCCAAAATTAATTGACAGTTCATTTCTATAATCTACAGTAACGGTATTATAAAAATGTCCCACATTTGCATGTATATTTGGAGTGTTGCCAAAAATGCCATCACCAAATAACCATCTTTTTTACAAATAAATTGCCAAGGCTAACTAGGAGCTACATCTAACATTTGGGAAACATAATGCCATTGAATAACATCTAGGATATGGGAAATAGATCATTGTTGACTGACATTTGATATATGAGAAATAGAATGTCATTGACTGACATCTGGAATATGGGAAATAGAGCATCATCGTCTAGTATGCTAGGTATTATGACTTTGTTTTACACCTATTCCCTCAATAAAATTCCTATTATTAGCAAAACTTCTAATCTGATTCCAAATATTGATTTACTAACAAAATCACCAACTCTTAGACTGATTGACCACCTAGGTTGACTCATACAAGCAATATGCATCTGGCTAACTAATTGGCATAAACAACCTTGTACTAAATTGACACTAGCCTCCATTTCAACCAAGTCATCATCCCATCAACTGACAGAATATCTTGGTTGACTTGGAACAACATCTCTTCAATGGTTATACGATTGTCATTGTTGACTTTTATCCAAATTTTGTAATGCATCTCCACTAAACTGAGAAAATGTATTTCCAATCACAACATATGTATATTGTTCTCTACGAAAATTAGATTGAGAGAACATTTTAATATCTTGAAGATTGACGGACTGCCTTGGCTGACTAAGACCAATGTCATTTATACATTGTTGTTGACCTATCTTAATGTTTTCCATTTGCAATGCTTCATTTACAAATTGATATGCAGGTGTATACGTAGGTTGATTAGCTCCTACACCCCTTTCAGCAACTATAATAATTAATTTTACCAAATTATAATGATTATATCTCCTTAAATTATCATATATTTCATTTATATCATCATCCTCTACCAAATCCATTGACGTGCAACATAACGATCCTCGGTTACACATTGGACTCTTTTATATAATTTTAAAACCAAGTTGTTGATACCTAAATCCAATTTAATGAGGATTTTATGGATCGATTTAGGAAAAGTTGGCTTACTTTTAACTCTTAATCTTCTTGTAATGGCATTTGGCATAGATATGTTATATTGAAAATCTATCATTCTATAACTTATTTTCCCTTCCGTGTGTAAATAAAAGTCAGTATATGTTGACATCTTCCAATTACCTAAAATTAAAAATAATATTACAATAATATTTTTAAAACCATTTTTTTACGCTTATATGTTTTATCCATAAAATAATTTTTCACAATTATATGTAATAATATATTAATATTATTATTAAACTTACATATGCTTAAATTACAAAATATTGTTACACTTTATTATCACATATGCTTAAATTACATAATATAATAACACAATATTAGTATATATTATATTTAAATTTTCATTCATATATGCCTATAATTTTTTTGTTATGTTCTAATGAACATATTGTTTAGGCCATTCATTATAATTATACCACTTATAATAATTTTTTTTTTATCTACAGGCACAGTATCTCTAATATTTTAAAAATTTCCTTCAATAACTTTAAATTCATCTTTCACAAATATAATAACCATTTCCTTATATTTTTTACACTCTGTTTATTTTAAATTTTCATTATAGTAAATAAATAATTAGTAATGTCAAGCAAAAAGGGTTGACCATCCTTGCTTTTGTCATCTAATATCTTCTTATTATAGTATCTTGTAACTTTTTATTTATTGTTATAATATAATTGAATATTGTTATGCCCTTTTCAATTTTGCATTTGTACAAATTATTCCATTTTGGAGATACAATTTCTCTTGTAATATCACTTATTATGGCTCTTAGAGCTAAGCATGTGTACATCATCCATCATATGAAATTAATATAAATAAATATTATATTAAAATTAAATTTGTACATTTTCTTATATTTATCATGTAATTTTATCAAATTAAAATTAAATATTAATATTTTAAAATTTTATATAAATATTATGAAAATATTGCCATAACAAAAAATAAAATTTTGTTTAAAAAACACATTTATCATCAAATTTTAATAATAAGACAATATTCTTAAGTCATTCAAATTTTATAAATAACATTGAATATAAACATAGTAAAAAGATGTAAATATTCAAAACAATTCACGATATATAAATTATAGTTCTTATTGTATTCATAAAAAAATTCATCAAAATGCCTATATTTTAATTATTTTGTATTTATACTCAACACTTCATGTATCCAATTAGATTTCAAATTTTTATATATTTCTTTTAAATTTTTATGTTTTTAGTTTGAAAAGATTTTAAATTTACATAATAAATAAGAATAATACGTGTGTGTGTATATATATACACACACAAAACTTGGATTACAAATTTAAATTTGGAAATGAGTTCACTTAAAATCTTACTATCTAGATAAAGAGTTCAACATGGTAATTTTATCATTTTGAGTCCCTTTTTTATGTTAGAAAAAATACTAAAAGATTTCAATTTCTTAAGAAATTTAAATTACTAAATATAATATATACATCCGATCAAAAGCCACTAACAAAAAGGACAGTTACACTAAATATAATATTAAATATTATATTCATAATGATTTGCAATTAAACCAGTCCAATACAATTTTAATAGCATTTATAATATATAATTATAATTTCAATATTATCTAAAAAAACAAGTAATAAGAAATTAAAAATATATATATATATATATAAGTTGATAATATTTATATATCCTAATAATAACACATATCTATTTATATTTTTAATGGTTACCTAAATCTATATTAAAATAAATAAATATACCAAAATTAATAAAATACCTTATTACAATAGTTAGTAGTATTATCGTCTTCTTAACTCGTTGATTGAAAATCTCAATTCACTTGTGTATTTTAATAAATAAAATAAAAAAGATGTCATTACAGCGCAAATTAAAATTAAACATAAAAAATTATAAATAATCAAATATAAATTTTACTGATATCGCACGATAATACTGAAAAAATACTATTGATATACGAAGATATATTACCGAGTGAAGCAAATTACCAGTTCCAAAATTTATATATTACCGAGTGAAAGATATATTACCGAGTTAATTAAATTGCAAGTTCTTGAGGGTTAATTACACATTATGTGTTTAATTTTTCAACGTGTCCATTACGAGAATCTTGAAGGGAATTGTTACATGATCTAAAACTGTTACGTAATATAACGTTTCAGTGTGCATGTCAGACATGAAACCGCTACCTGTTATAGTGTTTTTAAGTCTAACACATGCACAGAAACTGCTCGTAAATATGTGAACCCTGCCATTTGAGATTTATAATCCATATAAAAAGGACAGAACCTTCAAATGATCCAAATTTACAATTTTGTCAATCTCAATATGGGATTCTTATTTTATTTGGTAAAGAGGAATTCCAATATCTGTCTCCAATTAACCATTTTTTAAGAGTTGGGGAAAATAAATAAAATGAAAGTTGATACAAGATCTTGTCTTAATCATAGTCTTCTACTAGACCTCGATTCAAGGGTCAATATTATGAACCACATGAATGACAACAATTCCTTCCTTGGTAAATGTTAAATCTCCAAGTACAATGTACCTATATTCAATACAAACTGTCTGCACCATTTCACTTCACATTATAATATTGTTACTGGTATATCACATGAATAACATTTTCGTTTTGAATTTTATATATAAACTTCAATTTAACTAATAAGATTTCAATGCTGTCATATTATATACCAAGTATAAATACAACTTTCAACATTTATGATCTCGAAAAAATCTGAAACGGCATGTTAAATATTTTACATTAATGGATTATAAAAATACAATACTTTTTATAATATTTTGAATAATCGTCAACTCATTAGCTGCTGTGTAAGGCCCCTAACATGACCCTAATTTAATTTGCATATTTGTATGATTAAGTTAAAGGGATAAATTAGCATGCTATTATATTAATTGCATGAAAATAAATAGAAGAATATGGTTTAATAGTATTGGAGGATGTAATTGAAGTAAATAGGTGTTAATTTGGGGTTAATTTCTAATTATGGCATTTTGGTGGCCAATTGTAAATAAAAGCATTTAATTCAAGGTTAATTTGGAAGATTGAATTAATTGGTAGCTTGAATTAAGAAAAAGAGTTAGTGGAGGGGTCTTACTATAACATGCATAAAGGTTTGTGCCTTTTGTTTGACATGCAATTTTACAAAGGACTAAAGAGGGGATTGTTAAGTTAGTATAAAAGGCTTGAGTTAGTGGAATTTGTAGGTGTCTTGTGTTAGTGAAAATCGGTAGTGAAGAGTGGAGAAAACTAGAAAATAGATCACCTTCTTCTTCCTTTTGATTTCCAATGTTTTATCTTATATGCATTGAGGATGATGTTTGTTGGTTAAGCAAGAGTAAAATGCAGTAAATTAAGGTAATCAAACTCTTAATTTAACCCTCCATCATCTTCATCTTCTTCTTCTTTATCAAGTTAACTTAGAACAGTGTATTTGCTAGAAATTTAAATGATAATGGTGATGGAATTGTGAAGGAGAAGAGGAAGGAAGAAGGAACAAAGGAAAAGGAATTGATAGAGGTTGAAGACCTTGGGTTTATCAGCTAAGGTATGGGAATTTAGGCTGCTCATTTTGCATGTGAGAAAGATTGTTGGAATTGAGTGGAATTTACAGAACTAAATTTACGTTTTCTGGAAATTTAAAGATGTGAGGTTGAAGAAGAAGACTAATCTTCACGAGTCGTGAACATTAGTCCGACTCGTGAAGCTCTTCACGAGTCGTGAAGTGCATTCTTTCTTCTTCACTCGTGAGCTTCTTCACGAGTCGTGATGTAGCCTTTCTTCTCCACTCGTGAACTCTTTCACGAGTCGTGAGTTTTATCTTATTTGCTTCACTCGTGAAGTCCTTCACTAGTCGAACCCCCTTCACGACTGAATGACCTGTCTGGAATGTTTTGCTCATAAGTTGAGCTATAGAACAGCAAATTGAATGATTCGTTTTGCATTGAAAAATAGACTTCCATACCTATATTTCATATGAAGAAACCTAAGATTAAATCTGTCTCTAAGTACATGTAATCTAGGGTTGAATCCAAACTTGTTTTTCTAGACTGTTTAAGGTAACAGAAATTATAATTATGTGCAAATCATTGCTACACTTGATTATATGATCTTTAAATTGATTGAGACAGATAGTTGCTTATGTGATAGTAAAGTTAATTGAATAAGGCATGTAATATGACTATCAATGAAGGATTTATATGAATACAGGTGCATTCAACTGTGTATATAAATAGTGACTATTGGTTAAATATCTAACCTATACATGTAATTAGTCCTGTGCATGATGGTCATATGCCAAATTGATATATATATATATACACATGTAAATCCTATGATATGAAAGTGCACTTATTGACATGTACCTATGCTATAGAATAGAAACTATATTAGTATGAATGTGGCATGTGTATGTGCCCATATGAAAACATGTTGATATGTTGCACAGCACATGACCTGAATGGTGATAAAGGTATAAATGTGTGTTGGAAACATGCTCATAAGAATAAATCAACTATATGCGAATGTACTCACAGGTATGTACATTTATGATTATGTATATGAGTATATGAGCATGTAATTGCCCTATGAGATGGAAGATGAATTAGCATGACTGTGAGCATAAGAAATGCTTAATGAGAACATGATCAAGTATATTATATGAAGATTATATGTCATGCATATATGTTATGATGCAAGTTATATAGTCATACAGATTTGAATAAGCCAGATGCATATCTTGGCATGTAAAATGTGCATATATCTGATTATGTACCATAGAATCCATAGTTATATAAGACTATGTATATGTGCACAACATTATACTATGAATACAGTATTAATATGTGAATTGAACTCGAATATAGTTCTGCTTGCGATACAGTTTTAGTTGTGGATAGATAGGCGCCTATAGGGAAATTGCAGCTGCCATAGTTGGCCCGATTGGGTCCATCGTATAGATGATCCCGTTTGGATCATGATCAGCCCCGTTTGGGTTGAAAGGCTACCCCGTTTGGGTATGCTTGACCGGTCCATAGTATAGTTTGGCCCCGTTTGGGTCTATAGATTTGATATCTTTGGATATCCTTCTTTGATACCGATGTGTATCCATAGTTCCCGTTATCCACCGATAAAGCTAAGGCAGGCTAAACGTTATTCATAGTAATGATAAAGAAATTAAACAGTTAAAGTGAATTAACTAAAGATTGATAATGTGGATCATAATGTTGTTTTACCACAGGAATTATGCTTTAATTGAATATGTTTACATGGGAAATTGTTGTCTATATAAACTATGA
The DNA here is from genome assembly GCA_037975025.1 of Excoecaria agallocha. Lineage (NCBI taxonomy): Eukaryota > Viridiplantae > Streptophyta > Magnoliopsida > Malpighiales > Euphorbiaceae > Excoecaria > Excoecaria agallocha. The sequence continues at coordinate 47,024,333 of CM075816.1, forward strand.
ATATGAGTATAATTGTTACTCTTCTGGGTACAATGACTTGGAACATGAAAGAATATGCTATGCTTTAAAGTATTTGGTATTAAAGATATGATATGTTTCATATGTTATTTAATTGTATACATTGTATATGTATGTTTGATGACCTGTGTGTGTGTGGTCATCCATCTGTAGATATTCCCCACTAAGCTTTATAGCTTAGCACGGGTTATTTTATCCGTGTAGGTTTAAATAGCAAGACTTTTGTTGAGGGACGTTCTCTGCATCAGGAAGGGCCAACCATCGACTGATAGCCTTGATGTAGGATATTTTTGTAATATAATAATCATATGTTTTGTATAAAGGCCAGTTATTTTATGTTATGTATAAAACTATGTGGAATATTGTAACTCACCTAGTAGTGAAGCTAAGACAGAATATGTGTGCATGTGGTATGCATAAAGTAATATTCATATAGTCTAGTATGCATGTTAATAGGTATGAAATGGAAAACAGGAATAGACTTGTAGCACGAATACAGGCATATGAAACCTTGTGGCATGATTAATGGCTAAATGATGACATATTGAACATGTTGCATAAGCATGATTATTAGTAGTCATGATACATGTATTAATGGGGTATTTGCATAGGGGGTGCTTCATGCTGAATTTGAATTCAGCCAAAATTCATTTTCCTCAATAACAATACCATCAATTAACCCATCTAATGTATTCTTACTTGATAATTACTCATTCCCCAAATAAGCATCTTTTTGGAAATAAAATTTTATCTATAAATTAGTGTTCTTGGAGAAAAAGTATGATACAATTTCATTTTCATTTTCAATTTTATCCTTGATTCCTTGCTTTAATTTAGGCTATGATAACTAGATGTATCTTCTTCCATTCTTCAAAAAGAAAAAAGAAGTATCTTCTTCTAAAAGGATAGTTTTGTTAAATTTTACTACAATTTAGAATATTAAATGCTTGTTTTTAATCATATCGATTCTAATATAGTGAGCAGAGGTAAATGTCGGTTGGATCGGATTAGAATCAGACCTAACTAAATCGAAATTCAAGAAAAAGTTTAGTCCAACTCTATCCAAAATTAATATAGGAATCTGACTTTTATAACTTAGAAATTTTTTGGATTTGTTATTCAAAACCCAAACAACTCGAAATTATATTTAATAATTTTTTATAAATATTAAATTAGTAAATAATAAACTACAATGCACTCTTCAAATTAATTGAAAAATTACTTCAAAATTACATTCCAAAAACTAGAAGTAATTAATACAAATTATAATCACTTTAATTTCTATCAAAATGAACACATATTAATATAATATCTTGTTTCTTAAATATTTGATCCCAATTATCACAAATAATATGATAATTAAATTAATACAACTGTTTATTTTTAAAATTTTCATTTAAAAAATTATAAAGTAACTAACAATAAAATTAATTTGACAATTATAAATTGATGAATAATTATATTTTCAAAATAAATAAATAAATAATATTTAAAAATATAAATTTTGAGTCACTCAGGTTAACTCAAAAAACCTGACCTGCCAAAATCCGAAATTTTCATATACTTTTAATTCAATCCTACCCAAACAACCTTATCTGAATTACAATTTTAGTTTGAATTTTTTTCAAATCGATCTGATTTTACACATGCATAATAATGGGAGATTTCATATTCAAAAATCCATTCCCTATTTTCCTATCAACGTAAATAAATAGTAACTGACTTGTCTAACTGGACTCCCTTGAGCAACCCGATTGTTAGGTTACTCAAAACAATTTGGATCCGAAATGGTACCCAGGCAAAGTCCTTTTTGGAGTTACACCTAGATAGAGACTCTCAATTACCTAAAATAGACGAAACTCCTATTTAGAAATCTCAATTTAGTTTCCTGTATTAGATATCTTTCTAAATAGATTTCCTATTGACGATAGGAATTCACCCTAACTATAAAACTAAATCCTAACTAAAAGAGGATTCACATCCCTATAAATAAATTAGATATCTTAGATATTTCTCTCTCTTAATCAATTTTACTTTGATAATTGTTCTTTAAGCATCACACTAACTTAACCGTCGAAACTTTCTCTCATCAAAAATTTTGTCGAAATTTTGTGATTTCAGGTACTTAAATAGCTGCGAAAAATGTTTTCACCCAAAATTTATACAAATAGTAGTCTGATAAACCGAACTATTATCAATAAATATTGAACAACATGCTCTAATAAATCTAGAGATAAATTCACAAAAACACAAGTAATTTTTTTATAGAAGTTTCAAGAATAGTAGTTACATTTTTTATGAGATATTAAAAGTAGGGACAATTTTTTAATAATACAATTTTAATAATTATTTACAAAATTGGGGTGTGTCAGAAACTATTTACATTTTTGGAGTTTTGTTATGAAACCGCTACTAGGTGGAGTGGTTTTGTCAATGTGTCGGCTGGGCAGAAAGGGGACAAATTGTAGTGAAACTGTTGTCCCTTTCAGTGGTTTCACTGCAGAAAATCCAGCCTCCACCCCTAGCATGGTTCAAAAAATTTTTGCTTCCATCTATATAAATGTTGCCCAATCGTTTTTATTTCTTTCACACTCAAAAATTATAAGTTGCTCCCGCTCCAATTGTTCTTATTATCTTTCAATTATTACCTATGAAATTTTAAAAAATTATACAATTTAAGTAGAAAATATGTTTATCTCGGATCAGTAATAATTTTTACAGTATTACTGTGCAAGGTTAGTAAACATTTACTAATTTTTTATTTATAATTTTATATGTTCAATTTTATATTTGATGTATAATGATATTGATTTTATTTATTAAAATACAGAAATTAATCGAAATACTCAACCAATAAGCTAAAAAGAATCGCAATTGTATAGCTATTGAAAAAAGATATTTCATTAATTTTAATATATATTTTTTATATACTGTAGATTTACAAAACCATTAGAAAAATAAAATGAATAAGTGTTGTTGTTATTATTATTATTATTATTATTATTATTATTATTATTATTATTATTATTATTATTATTATTATATCTAAATAGTGTGATTACATTATAATATTTATACAATACAAAAATTATAATTATTATAAATGTTACTAAATTGCTATAAAATGAACCGATATAGCCATAAATAACTAGAAATGAATATAATAGTTAACATAAAGTTTTAATTTATTAATAAATTTAAGTAGCCAATTATTCTTATTAGTATTTTATTATTTTTTATTATTATTAATGTTGTTGTTGTTGTAATAATAATAATTATTATTATTATTATTATTATCATTATCATTATTATTATTATTATTATTATTATTATTATTATTATTATTATTATTGTTGTTGTTGTTGTTGTTGTTGTTGTTGTTGTTGTTGATTTTACTATTATGGTTGCTGGTATTATTATTATTATTATTATTATTATTATTATTATTATTATTATTATTATTATTATTATTATTATTATTATTATTATTATTATTGTTGTTGTTGTTGTTGTTGTTGTTGTTGTTGTTAATTTTACTATTATGGTTGCTGGTGTTACTATTATTATTATTATTATTATTATTATTATTATTATTATTATTATTATTATTATTATTATGTAAATCTAATAAAATAATTTAATAATTGTTGTATTAAAAATAAAATTATAATATTTATTTAATAAAATATTTTAATATTTTTTCACATATAGGTAATTGAAAGATATCGATATATATTGACTTTTATTTGCACACGAGAGGAGAAATAAGTGTTGGAGCATCGGTTTTTCAATATAATATATCTGGTCCAAATGCCATTACAAGGAAAATAAGAGTTAAAAATAAGCCGACTCTTCCTGAATTGGTCCATTAAATTCGAATGAAATTGGGTTTAGGTATGAACGATGTGATTTTTAGAATAATTTACAAAAGTCTAATGTACAATCGAGGATCGTTATGTTAGATGTCGGTCGATTTAGCGGATGACAAAGACATAGATGAAATGTATGATAATTTAATGAGATATGATGATTACAACTTGGTGGAATTAATTATTGTAGTTGGTGAGGGGGGGTGCAAGAGCTAGTCGACCCATGTATGGACAGGGATATCAATTTACAAGTGAGGCATTGCAAAGAAAAAAATATCGAGGTAGGTCATCATCAAATATTTAATAAAATTGGTCCTAGTTAGCCTACACAGTCCTTTAGTCATCAGGATATTGAAATGTTCTCTCAATATAATTTTGTCGAAGATGCATTACAAAGTTTAGATGAAAGTGCCCAACCACGATCTTATAGCTACCGAAGAGATGATGTTTCCAATCAGTTAAGATAGTCTGTAAGTCAATGGGTTGGTAAATTACTAAGAACGAGGCTAGTATCAGTTCGGGACAGGGTCTATTACGCCGATCAATTAGCTAGATGCCTACTGCAAGGGTGAGTCAACCCAAGCAATCAATTAATCAAAGGGTTGGTGATTTTTTTTAGTAAATCACTTTTTTGGAAATAGATCAGGAAGTCGCTCTAGTGAGAATAATTTTGTTAAGAGAATAGTTGCAAAGCCAAGTCATGTTACAGAACCCGATAGTCGACGATGTTTGATTTTTCGTGTCCCATATGTCAGTCGACGACATTTTGTTTCCCATATACCTGATGATAGTCAACGACGATCTATTTCACATGTTCGAGCTAATAGTCAATGCCATTCTATTTTCCATATTTTAGATATCAGTCAATAGCCTTCTGTGTAATAGGTTATAGATATAGTGCCTAGTCAGCATGGGCAATCTTTTAATAGAAGAGATGTAGATTTACTTTGTGACAACATTTTTAGTAACACTAAAAATATAGATGTAAGTGAGGAAACTAGCTATAATCCCAACACTGCAAATTATGGAAATGAATCGCCAATGGCTTTAGGAGAGGATGTGATTTTGAAGATGTTCCAATGTACAATGATTATGTATTGCTTAATGATGATGCAGAGGCAGAAATAGTTAACATGATTGCAGATAGCAATGGCGAGAATTCTGATCACACTAAATATGCCAATCTATTAGCATCCATGCATCCAATTGAGAAGACAGGCAAGGCTAACTTTGTCTTCCCATCAGAGCATTACTCAGAAATAGATTTTGATGTAGCCTAAGTTGATATTTCTGAAGATGTTCACTTTAAGACTCGGGACGGTGTGTTCGAGTTATCGACAGACTTAGTTTTTCACAGCAAGGATAAAGTAAAGAATTGCATGAAAAAGTATTCAATAATGAGGAATGTAAATTTTAAAGTTGTTGAATCTAAGTCACATTATAGGGTTGTGCGGTGCGTAATGGCTGATGATGGATGTAGATGTAGGTTATAAACAACCAAAAAAAGAAGTAGTCCTTTATGGACTATCATAAGATTAAGGGGACCATATTCATGCCTTGCTGCTAATGTATCAATGGATCATCGATAACTAGGCTCTCAAATTATTCACAATTGCATTATGGACATGGTAAGTAAATAACCAACCCTACCTATTAATGTTATTATTGAGGCTATCAAGCAACAATTTAATTTTAAAGTATTGTACCGCAAGGCTTGGTGCGCGAAGATGAGAGCAATAGAGTGTATATTTGGTGATTATGTTAAGTCCTATCAAAGGTTGCAAGGTTTCTTAATTGCCTTACAAACATACAACCCCATAACTATTTATGAGTATGTGGTGCAACAAATGAAGGACCCAACAGTGAAGCAATTTTAGCAGGTTTTTTTAGAGTTTTAAACCTGTCACAGATGGATTAGTTCACTGTAAGCCAATTTTGTTGATAGACGGTACCTTTTTTACTGGAAAATTCCAACAGACACTTATTATTGCAAGCTCAATTGATGGTAACAGCATGCTATTCCTAGTTGCCTTTGCTATTGTTGAATCTGAAAATAAATCCAGTTGGGCTTGGTTTATGTCTATGCTTAGGAAGCATGTCACTCAATGTGTCGGGCTTACAATAATATCAGATCGACATGCTGGTATAATGGCTATATTCTGGGATGAAAAGAATGGGTGGAAGGAACCTCTATCCTTCTATAGGTTCTGTTTACGGCATTTTTTCAAAAACTATAACACGTACTACAGGAATGCAACAATCAAAAAATTTTCTTTACAAGGCTGGTAAGACAAAAAAAATTAATTTTATTTATTCAAATCTATTACATCAATGTAAACATATTTCTTACTTGTGTAGGTACACAATTTTAAAGGCACAAGTTTAAGCAGCTGATGGACAATATCAAATACCTCAACAAAGATTCCTATAATTGGGCAATAAGGATATCACTAGATCGTTAGACACTGTCCGAGGATGGTGGTTATCAATATGGGCACTTGACAACGAATATTACTGAGAGTATTAATAGTGCTCCGAAAGGTGTTCGCATTATGCCAATTACTACAATCATTAAACACGTTTTGGCTCATTTGGTAAAATTTTACAATCAGCAGAGGGACATGTACATGGCTAAAATGGCCCAAGGGTTGTGGTTTATGCCTCCATGTGTTGAAATAATGACCAAGTGTGTTAATAAGGCTCAAGGTCACGTAGTGATTGAATACAATAATCGATATAAAGTGTACAAGGTAATATCATGCAGAGCACCGAATGTAAATATTGAGCCCGAAATATATATAGTGAGTCTTGAGAAATGTGAATGCAAATGCAGTAAGTTTTAAGGTACAAAAATGCCTTATTCACATGCAATTGCATGTTGCATGCATAGAAATCTTGACATGTACCAATTTGTAGATAATTGTTATAGCATTGCTGAGGTACTCAAATGTTATGATGGGCAATTCAACCCAATGAAAAATAAAGCATACTAACCTCAGTATAAAGGTCTTAAATTGGTACCTAATATAGAGTTACAGAGAAAGAAAGGTCGCCCAAAAACAACTTGCATTCGAAACGAGACGGATAAGTGAGAAAAAGGATCTATCAATCATTGTAGCAAGTGTGGTAATGTCGGTCACAATAAAAAAAAACTTGCAGAAGTGATGTTGGATAGTCGAGTCAATATTTTAGAGGTTGACAATTGCTTATATAATGTAACTGTTCTATTATATTTAAATTATTAAAGTTTATTGTTGACTTTGCCAATTTATTCTATTTTTCATTATCCAAATAAAAGTGTGTGTGTAATGCCCCAAAACTCAAATTGATTATAGTTCATAAAAATTACCTTTTGGTACCAGTTTGCAAGGATTAATTATTAAAAATCCGATATAAGTTAGTATTATTTTTGGATTTTAATTTAATAATTGTTAATTAAAATATATTATGAAAATTAATACAAAGAGATAATAATAATAATAATAATAATAATATTATTATTATTATTATTATTATTATTATTATTATTATTAATATTAATAATAATATTAATAATAATAATAATATACTATTTAGACCAAAAAAAGGTGGGATTTAAAAAGGTTGTGTTGTGTGTGGATAAAAATAAAAGAAGAAAGAAGTTATAAAATAAAAAAAAATAAAAAAAAGAGGAAAGTGAGAACGTAAGGTGCAGATTGGGGACCGAAGGGGAAAGGGGTGGTGCTGGCCCGCCACCTAGCCACCATTGTTCACGATACTGGCAAGGAGGCTCCGATCGTTATCACTGCCATTCTCCGTTCACCCTCGCAAATGTCGTTTCTCTTTGGTGGCGCCGCTCCTTCTATTTCTTCCTACCACTATGGCTCCTCCCTCTCCCTTCTTTTCGGCGAGTCACCAGAGCAAAGGTGATTGTTTCGGCACCTTCCCCCGCCCTTCACTCAGCGATAATCGGCAAATCTGGGCAAGGAGCCGATCAGCATTTCGGGCAAGATTTCGGCCAACTCCAATGGCTGTTGGGCACGTGACCACCTACCATAGGACCCCTAGGCCTAGATCTTCAAGTGGACATTGTCAGTGTCTTTCTGGCGAGCCTCCGGTGAAGCTTCGGTGACCGGTCAGACGAACCCAAGGATGACAAAGTGTAGAAAAAATGTGGAGTTCGACACTAACAGGTATGTGGATACAAACTACCTTTAATTTCATTCAATTTTAATGATATGGTGAATTTTATATTAGGCAAGTATATGAATTTAAGAAATAATAAGAAATAATTTGAGTTAATCATAAAAAATAATGATATAGCATGAAATAGATGAGAATAAAAGAAAAAATTAAGTAATTAGTTGGAAAGCTAATTGATGACTAATGATGTCCATGAAAATCTTAAATAAAATATGGTAATTTATTAGGAATTAAGTGAAAATATAACATTCTAACTATAAATACATGTGTTATGATGGAATTGAGTTAAAGATAATATATGAGTGTGAAATTATATATAAAACTTATGATGTTTATGAGGGTAACAAAAAGACATTAAAATAAATTAAGTGTTAATTGATATATATACATTAGTATTAGAAATATAAATAGCATAAAATAAAGTATGAAGAGATTGGTGAGTGTTAAAAACTATATGTTGGCTGAATTGTATATAATGGTATATGAAGTGAAGAATTGATAGTAAATAGTACTTTACGTATAAAATATGTTATATTAATTTAGAGGAGTATAATTAGAATAATTTGAGTCAAATAAACTTATTAACATAAAGTGCACTATATGTCTGTGTGTGTGTATGTGTGTGTGTGTGTGTGTGTATAACATTATGTGACTATATATATAAGTGAACAAAAGGGTGAAATAAATTGATATAAATTAATAATGTTGTGAATTAATGTAAGATGAATATAAGTAATGTGAGAAAAATAAATTAAAAGTACTAGATTACCTAATGATCGAATTAGACACTATAATTAATATAACGGAATAGGTTAACTTATTTGAAGTATTTAATAAAAATTGAGTAATATAAGATACAAAGAAATAATGGCCGAAAAATATATATAATGGCTGAAATATATAAAGGGATATAAAATGTATAAATAATGTTTAGTTGAACAATTAATAATAATTAGGTAAAATAAAGCATACGAAATTAATATTGTTAACTGAGTGAAAACATAATAAGGAAGGATCTTAATTACATTATAATTATATAATGTAAAAAGTTAATGAAATTTGGGATTTATTATGTGTAGTTATTTCACCATGAAATGACTATAAACGACGGATAGAAAATTATGTATGATATGAAATTGAAAAGAGAAACAATTCATAAATGGAAAGAAAAATCTATTGATGCCTGAATGATGAACATGAATAAATTTTATAGTTTATTTTCAGTTATCTGATAATGAGCATCTATGTGATGAATGCATGATTGATGAGCTTAATTGAATATGTTGAGAGCATGATGTGACTAAAATAGAATAATAAGGAACAATAATAATACAAAAGTGTGATAAGAAATGAAAATTTAATAATGCCCTTAGTGTCAGTAGGAAATCCAGTTCTTTAGATAGTATGGCTAGCTATAGGAATTTATTTCACGGGATACCATGAGTTTATATGATGGCTGTCATTAGAAATGACTATGATATATGAGATTGGATAGCCGGCTTATTATATGTATCAGTACTGGAATTTTAGTATCCCACCTAGATGCGGGATCCCTTCAGTACACCGTATTTATGTCCCGTTTATCCAGTTCGTGGTTGTCCACGACTAGGAGCAAAATGATAATTTTGTATGAAACCAATATGAAAGAATAATTATGATAATTTGGATGCTATAAATGTAAATAAATAATAAATAATGTGAAAAATAAGATCAATGTGATTAGTAAGAGCAAAATCGTAATTACGTGATAAAATAAGGGTAAATTGGCCAATTGAAACAAAAAAAAGTGAACAAGGAAGTAAAATTGGCTAAATGAGAAATTCAAAGAATTAAAATGTAATTTTTACATTGAAAATTAAATAAAATTCAAATAAAGTTAAATGAGTTAGAATGTAAGCTAATTGGAGAAAAAGTCAACTCAAGGACTTAATTAAAATTTTACATGAAGCTTGGCAAATAAATGAATTTAATAAGAAAATAAATAGAGAAAATTATGAATTTGAATATTAATATAAAAATTAAAGAAATTAAATTGAATAGACAAGTTAATGTTAGTGTAAGCCCTAACCCCAATACATTGTAACGAAACACTTGAAATTAATAAAATGAGGCATTTGTTTTATCCTTTGTATTCCTGTGCATATCAATTGATAAAACTATCCAAGAGTGTTGTTTCGGTTTAAGTTATCATGTGTGAGGCACATGGATTGTAAGACCTTGAAACAAATGAGACATCATTCTAAATATCGCTAGTCAGTCATTGTTATGGGAATAACAAATGAATTAAGACTAGTATGCTCTCTCTGATCTTATGAGTTCTGTCTTACGGATCATTAGGACAAGAGTGTCAATCAGAGATCATAGATACATGTTAAAGAACATGGTATCTGGATTCGATCCGCTCATGAGAACACTACATGGTACAAGTCATAAGTGTTTCTCATATGCAAGTTTTGTATCGGAGTTCTTAGACCTGAAATCTCTATGAAACTCTTTATGAATTACTGTGTACTTTGACATACACCTAACGTGCTCGTAACAGAGTGACAAGTACGGGTATGATTGGGTATGCACTGATTCATGTTAGAGAGCATGAGAGAAGTGAAGGGATTACCCCTCTCGATAAGAGAGAAAAATATCACCGGCCACTTGATCAGTGAACTGAGAAGTGTATGGCCATACCGAGATGAAATAATGAGTAATCATTATTTATCTGAGAATTCAGTGTCATTGGAATATCAAGAAATGAATTAATGTATATAAGGATGACTAGTTCCATGCCTTATATTAATTCTGATATTTATGGGTAAGGGACTATGCGAAATTGCATTAGGTCACCAAATGCCATATGCATTTTTATTTAATTTGGAATGCTATAATATCTTGCTAGAGAATATATATAGCCTTTGAATTAATTTATTAATTCATTGCCAACATTAAATGGACCTATAGGATCGCACACAAAGCATTGGGCTTAAAATATTTAAATTAAGTATTGGACATTAATTTGGGCTTTTAATTAAAGTCAAATTAATGTATGTAATGGGTTATAATATTGCTATTGGGCTTTGGTCCATGAGAGAGAGAAATTCAGCCCATAAGGTTTAATTTCAATTAATTAATTATCTTGTGTTAATTAAGTTAATTGAATATTAAAGCCTAAAGGAATTTAAATTAAATTAAATCACTTATATATTTAATGATGTGGCCGAAATTCCAAGAGGGAAATCAAGGAATTTTGGCACATGCTATATATTTAAATTAAGTGATTTCATTTATTTAAATGTCTTATATTTTATTTCAAATTTGAATTTAAATTCAAAGGAGTTTAATTCAAAATATATTACTTATCTTTAGGAAGTGATAGAGTTTGAATTAATTATCTTAGGATAGTTGAATTCAGATTAATGACTTGCCAAAGGATAAGCATATATATTAAAAGAAATAAAACCCTAAACCTAATTTTTTTTGGTGGCATGAATAGTAACTCGTGAATAGTGACTCTCTCTCTCTTAATTCTTTTGTTCAATTTTTCACAAGGAGAAATGATTGTTCCTCATTCTCTTGTGTTATTGAGCAGTAATAGCAATCTAAAGAAGTACAAAATCAAGTTTTTTAGCTTCAAACTATAACCCTTACACAATATCGAAAAAGAGATCTAGCAATCTCGTTTTTAAGCCGACGGTATAATTGTGTGTGTGAGAATAGAGGGAGTGGCGCAAAAGGCTATTCCTTGGCATTGGTGATCGAGATCTAAGGCGGACAAAGCCATCTTTGTTGCTGGTCATCATCGGAATAAAAGTTTTAAAAGGTATCAAAAGTTGTAAGTTCGATAACCCTAAAATTGCATGTTTCGATTCTATCTTTGGATATGTATGGTATGTATGATAAAATTTTTGTTTTTTCGCTGTGCTATCATGATTATCATACCATGTCATATTCCATCAGTGGTATCAGAGCCTAGACATGCTTATTTTAGTGCTTTAGATGCATGAAAAAATTAATTAAAAATCGTTATTTTGAAAACATGCAAATCTGAAATTTTCTGTTTTAAGTTTTTTGCATTGTTTTGGTGTAAAAACGATTTTAATTGATTAGATAGGTATTATAATTAATATGACATGTTAATATACTGTCCTAAGATGTTATTAGGGCTGGTAATGGTCGGATTTAATTATTTATACCTGATGGTACATGTTAATTATGAAACTAGGTGCTAGTTGGCATGTAAATTGCTAGTTTAACAACTAGTTTTCAAAATTAAATGTAAAAACGTTTTTGGCATGTTTGTAAGTGATATTTAAAGATTAATTATCAGGTCTGGACATTTTTTAAATTTGGTTTTAATTCTGGTCCATGATAATTTAATTGATTAATTTTAAAATCACTTAAAACAATGACTAGTTTGTGTTTGTTACATGTTTAATCAACATTGTTTGCTTTGTTTTGATTAATATGGTAAAAACACATTTAGATTAAAATGGTACAGATTATTAAATCAATATTTATGGACTTATTTAGATTATTAAATGACTCATAAAATTGATTTAAATGTTTGTGCATTTCATGGCATTACATAAGCATTAAACAACTAGTTTTGTTGTTTGTTTGTTTTTGCATAAATGCCGTGTTCTATTATATGTGTTCTTCATGATTTTATTTTTAATTCATGTTAGCACATATTATATGTATTTTTAATGTTTATGGGTTGTATGACATAAAATTAAAAATGGCAAAATTGGAAATTATACTAGAGTTGATTTATGGCATAAATCTAACTAGTTTGTGTTTTGGGCTTTTAAGAGAACTTATTCAATAAGAGGATTTAGTCCATTGGGCTTCGGCCCAGGCCCATCACGGGGTCTTCTCTTAAAGGTTCAAGTACACAATTTCCATTAATGGGCTTGGCTAAATTGATTAAAATTGGACTTTGTCTGATCCATGAATGCTATGTATATTTATTTGCTTGTTTGGTGTGATGAATGGATATGCATGGTGCATTCATGGGCCCTGGGTTTTTGTAATTAAATATGGCCTGTGTGCCATTATATTTTATTGTAAAAGTTTCATTTATTTCTTAGAATAGAATTTATTTGAAGACTTTGTAAATCAAGACGAAGCCCATCGGAGTGGAGAAGCCCAACTCGAAGATTCTTATGTAATAGTATAGAATCTTAGTTGTAAGTTTTTGGGCCCATGTTTGTCACGCTTTACTTTATGCAATTATATATATATGCATGCTATGTATGGATGACAAAGCGTATGCCATGTAAGCCGTAATAAAATGAATCCCTAAAAATAGTAAGTCACAAAGTTACCTTCCTAATTCGAAACATGTCAAGGCATCGATCATCGGTCACGTAGACTAGGAGTCCTAGATGCGCCCGATTATCTTTGTGAGGCATGGGTTGTGAATGTAGGTTGGACTTATCATGGAAATGGATGCCCGAACCTAGGCAACTAATAAATGGGTTGTGCTATAACATCTTAAGATGTTAGCCCATTTGATCCAAGAGTCATGTACGAGACATGGTTAGAGTTTTCCTACCTAAGTAACTTAACTTGTTAGGTGTACAAGCTCAGCTTGACTAATAAGTTGTTGTGAAAAGTGGATCTTGGCCCACATTAAATCACTAACGCGAATTATTTAAAGGGATATTAATTCGGTTTGTGGGATCATAAATAAGACCTCATTTAATCTTGCTAAATTTTATTGTAGATTGAAAATGGCATCTTCAAATAACAATTTCTCATTGCGATCGGTCCTTGAAAAGGACAAATTGAATGGCACCAATTTCATAGACTGGTCTCGAAACTTAAGAATAGTTCTTAAGCAAGAGAAAAAGTCATATGTTTTGGATGCACCCTTGCCTGAAGAACCAGGAAGGAACGCCTCTGCGGTTCAAAAGGAAACTTTTGAGACCAAGAAGAGCGACTCCAACGATGTGACCTGTCTGATGCTGGCCACTATGGTGCCTGAATTGCAAAAGCAATTTATGGACCAAGAGGCTTATGCGATCATGGTGCACCTCAAGGAGATGTTCCAAGAGCAAGCTCGTCACGAGAGGTTCGTGACAACAAAGGCATTAATTTCTTGCAAGATGGCTGAGGGTACACCTGTTAGTACCCATGTACTCAAGATGAAAGGGTATCTTGATACTCTTGAGAAGCTTGAGGTACTAGTGCCAAAGGAATTGGCCACTGACTTGATCTTAGGATCATTGCCTGCTGCTTATGATCCATTTGTGATGAATTATAACATGCATGCAATGAACAAGTCAGTCACTGAGCTTCATGGGATGCTTAAGAATGCTGAAGAGAACATTCGAAAAACCAATCCCGTTCTAATGGTTCAAAAGGGAATTAAGAAGGGACCCGCTAAGGGAAAGGGAAAGGCAAAACCCAAGTCAAGTGGGAGTGCACCTCAGGCCCAATCCAAGCCCAAGGCGCCAAAACTCAAAGAGAGTGAGAGCACTTGCTTCCATTGCAACAAGATAGGGCATTGGAGGAAGAATTGCGCTCTCTTCAAGGAAGAACAAAAGAAGAATGGAGCCAAGGCGTCCAGTTCTGGTATTTTTGTTGTTGAAATTAACCTTTCTATTTCTACCACTTGGGTATTGGATACCGGTTGTGGTTCTCACATTTGTTCAAATGTGCAGGGGCTAAGAAATAGGCGGTTACTTGGGAAGAATGAAGTGGACCTCCGTGTGGGGAATGGAGCACGAGTTGCTGCCATGGAGATAGGCGACTATCACCTCACTTTACCTTCCGGACTTTGTATTGTTTTGAATAATTGTTATTATGTGCTTGCGATGAGCAGAAACATTATTTCAGTTTCATGTTTGGATAATGATGAATTTGATTTTGTTATTAAAAATGGCAATGCTCATATTCGTCGCCAAGGCATTTCTTATGGCAATGCCATGTTGCAAAATGGCCTTTATATCCTTGATTTACAAAACAAAGAGTCGATATACAACATTAATACAAAGAGGGTTAAATCAAACGAATTGAACCCTACTTACTTTTGGCATTGTCGTTTGGGACATGCAAACGAAAAATGCATTTCAAGACTCCACAAAACTAGAGTGCTTGGGTCATTTGACTTAGAGTCTTATGACACATGCGATCCATGTTTGCATGGAAAAATGACAAAGAGTCCTTTTAACAAGAAAGGTGAAAGGACTAATGGCTTATTGGAACTAATACATACCGATGTATGTGGACCATTAAGTACATAAGCTAGAAGTGGTTTTAGCTACTTCGTGACTTTCACAGATGACTTCAGTAGATATGGCTATGTCTATCTAATGAAGTACAAGTCTGAAACTTTTGAGAAATTCAAGGAGTTTAAGAACGAAGTAGAAAACCAACTTGGCAAAAGTATAAAAGCCATTCGATCAGATCGAGGTGGCGAATACTTAAGCCAAGAGTTTGATGATCATCTAAAAGAGTGTGGTATTATTTCACAGCTCACTCCTCCTGGAACACCGCAATGGAATGGTGTGTCCGAAAGGAGAAATCGAACTCTGTTGGACATGGTTCGATCTATGATGAGTCAAGCTAATCTTCCTATCTCTTTTTGGGGTTATGCATTAGAAACTGCTGCGTTTCTATTGAACCGTACTCCAACTAAAGCAGTTGAGAAGACACCATACGAGGTATGGACTGGGAAAGAACCTAATATGTCTTTTCTCAAGATTTGGGGCTATGAAGCACATGTTAAGAAATTAACATCTGACAAACTAGAGTCCAAATCGACTGTCTGCTTGTTTGTGGGCTATCCCAAAGAAACAAAGGGATACTACTTTTACTCACAAGCCGAGAACAAAGTATTTGTTGCTCGCAAGGCTGTTTTCTTGGAAAAGGAGTTCCTTCTCAAGAAAGACAGTGGGAGTAAAGTAGAACTTGGAGAAATTCAAGTGCCACAAGCTCCTATAGAGGATGGTTTGGAAATGGGATCAAGTTCACAACCAGTTGTGGAACAAGAACCCATTACACAAGTACCTAGAAGGTCTGGTAGGGTATGTCAGGAGATTGAGAGATATGGATTTCTAATCACTGACAGTGACACTATTGAGTTAGTAGATCGTGAGGATCCTACTACCTACCGAAAAGCTATTGAAAGCCCAGACTCGGATAATTGGCTTGAAGCCATGAAATTCGAGATGCAATCAATGTACGATAACCAGGTTTGGACCTTGGTTGATCCACCAGAAGGTTCTAAGGTAATTGAATGCAAGTGCTTATTCAAACTAAAAGCTGATAAGACCTACAAAGGTAGACTAGTAGCAAAAGGTTTTCGACAAACTCATGGTATAGACTATGACGAGACCTTTTCGCCTGTAGTCATGCTCAAGTCCATTAGGATCTTGCTTGCCATAGCTGCATATCATGATTATGAGATATGGCAAATGGATGTCAAAACTGCTTTCCTTAACGAAAATTTACTTGAGGATGTGTATATGACACAGCCTGAAGGTTTTGTCAATCCCAAGCATCCTAAGAAGGTATGCAAGCTTCAAAAATCCATTTATGGATTAAAGCAAGCATCCCGAAGTTGGAATCTTCGCTTTGATGAGGCAGTCAAAGAATTTGACTTCATCAAGAACGAAGATGAGCCTTGTGTGTACAAGAAGGTTAGTGGGAGCATAGTAGTGTTTCTGGTCCTATATGTGGACGACATCCTTCTCATTGGGAATGATATTCCAACATTGCAAAAGGTTAAGCAATGGTTGGGAAAATGTTTCTCAATGAAAGACTTAGGTGAAGCCGAGACAATACTTGGTATTCGAGTCTATAGAGATAGATCGAATCGGCTTTTGGGACTAAGTCAAGAAAAGTACATAGACAAAGTACTAAAGCGTTTTAGTATGGGAGACTCAAAGAAAGGGTACATACCTTTGGCTTTGGGAGTTCCTTTGACTAAAGAACAGTGCCCTAAAACCAAAGAGGAAAGGGACAACATGAGTAGAATCCCATATGCATCTGCTATTGGATCTATCATGTACGCTATGTTATGTACTAGATTGGATGTTGCTCATGCACTGAGTATAACCAGTAGGTTTCAGCAAGACCCTGGTGAGAAGCACTGGTCTGCTGTAAAAGGGATCCTTAAGTACCTGCGAAGGACTAAGGATCACTTCTTGGTGTATGGTGGTCAAGAAGAGCTCGTCATACAAGGTTATGCCGATGCTGCTTTTCAGACCAGCACTCAGGATTCTAGATCGCAATCTGGGTTTGTTTTTGTTTTGAACGGTGGTGCTGTCAGCTGGAGAAGCTCAAAGCAAGAAACCGTTGCCGACTCAACTACAAAATCTGAGTATATTGCAGCAAGTGAGGCTGCAAAAGAGGCTGTTTGGATTAAAAATTTCATTAATGGATTAGGAGTGGTCCCAAGCATCCTAGATTCATTAGAAATTTTCTGTGACAATAACGGGGCCATCGCACAGGCTAAGGAGCCCCGGTCACACCAGAAATCCAAACACATACTCAGAAGGTACCACCTGATCAGAGAAATCATTGATCGTGGGGACGTCAAGGTTAGCAAGATATCAAGTGAAGACAATGTAGCAGATCCTTTGACGAAACAGTTACGTCCAAATCTGCACGAAGCTCATTTGAGAGTGTTCGGTCTTAGGGCTATGCCCAATTGGGACTAGTGCTAGTGGGAGATTGTTAGTGTAAGCCCTAGCCCCAATACATTGTAACGAAACACTTGAAATTAATAAAATGAGGCATTTGTTTTATCCTTTGTATTCCTGTGCATATCAATTGATAAAACTATCCAAGAGTGTTGTTTCGGTTTAAGTTATCATGTGTGAGGCACATGGATTGTAAGACCTTGAAACAAATGAGACATCATTCTAAATATCGCTAGTCAGTCATTGTTATGGGAATAACAAATGAATTAAGACTAGTATGCTCTCTCTGATCTTATGAGTTCTGTCTTACGGATCATTAGGACAAGAGTGTCAATCAGAGATCATAGATACATGTTAAAGAACATGGTATCTGGATTCGATCCGCTCATGAGAACACTACATGGTACAAGTCATAAGTGTTTCTCATATGCAAGTTTTGTATCGGAGTTCTTAGACCTGAAATCTCTATGAAACTCTTTATGAATTACTGTGTACTTTGACATACACCTAACGTGCTCGTAACAGAGTGACAAGTACGGGTATGATTGGGTATGCACTGATTCATGTTAGAGAGCATGAGAGAAGTGAAGGGATTACCCCTCTCGATAAGAGAGAAAAATATCACCGGCCACTTGATCAGTGAACTGAGAAGTGTATGGCCATACCGAGATGAAATAATGAGTAATCATTATTTATCTGAGAATTCAGTGTCATTGGAATATCAAGAAATGAATTAATGTATATAAGGATGACTAGTTCCATGCCTTATATTAATTCTGATATTTATGGGTAAGGGACTATGCGAAATTGCATTAGGTCACCAAATGCCATATGCATTTTCATTTAATTTGGAATGCTATAATATCTTGCTAGAGAATATATATAGCCTTTGAATTAATTTATTAATTCATTGCCAACATTAAATGGACCTATAGGATCGCACACAAAGCATTGGGCTTAAAATATTTAAATTAAGTATTGGACATTAATTTGGGCTTTTAATTAAAGTCAAATTAATGTATGTAATGGGTTATAATATTGCTATTGGGCTTTGGTCCATGAGAGAGAGAAATTCAGCCCATAAGGTTTAATTTTAATTAATTAATTATCTTGTGTTAATTAAGTTAATTGAATATTAAAGCCTAAAGAAATTTAAATTAAATTAAATCACTTATATATTTAATGATGTGGCCGAAATTCCAAGAGGGAAATCAAGGAATTTCGGCACATGCTATATATTTAAATTAAGTGATTTCATTTATTTAAATGTCTTATGTTTTATTTCAAATTTGAATTTAAATTCAAAGGAGTTTAATTCAAAATATATTACTTATCTTTAGGAAGTGATAGAGTTTGAATTAATTATCTTAGGATAGTTGAATTTAGATTAATGACTTGCCAAAGGATAAGCATATATATTAAAAGAAATAAAACCCTAAACCTAATTTTTTTTGGTGGCATGAATAGTAACTCGTGAATAGTGACTCTCTCTCTCTTAATTCTTTTGTTCAATTTTTCACAAGGAGAAAGGATTGTTCCCCATTCTCTTGTGTTATTGAGCAGTAATAGCAATCTAAAGAAGTACAAAATCAAGTTTTTTAGCTTCAAACTATAACCCTTACACAATACCGAAAAAGAGATCTAGCAATCTCGTTTTTAAGCCGACGGTGTAATTGTGTGTGTGAGAATAGAGGGAGTGGCGCAAAAGGTTATTCCTTGGCATTGGTGATCGAGATCTAAGGCGGACAAAGCCATCTTTGTTGCTGGTCATCATCGGAATAAAAGTTTTAAAAGGCATCAAAAGTTGTAAGTTCGATAACCCTAAAATTGCATGTTTCGATTCTATCTTTGGATATGTATGGTATGTGTGATAAAATTTTTGTTTTTCCGCTGTGCTATCATGATTATCATACCATGTCATATTCCATCAGTTAAGAAGGATAAAATCGTCAATAGTACAAATCTTAAGGACCAAAATGTAATTCGTCATCATGAGAGAAATTTTAGGATCTAAATTGCGATTTATGGATTTAATTTAAATTAAAGGCCAAAAGAAGTTAAACCAGTCAAAGCTGTGATCAAAATTAGTCAAGTTAAGGAAAAGTCAATTTCAGAAAAATTGAGAAATTAATTAAAAAGAACAAGTGATAAAGATATTTAAAGTAAATTATGAGTATATTAAGGATAAATCATGGATTTATATAATAGAAGAAAATTACAAAGATTTAATTTGTGATTTTCTATTTAATGAGGAAAGAAATGAAATCAAATAAGTAAAATATATTATAAGGATAAAGAAAAGTAAAGAAGGTCAAAGGAATTAAAATGAAGAATAAATAAAATTTAAGGACAATGAGTAGTTAGCTCAGGGGCCTAACCAAAATGTTACATCTGACTAAAGATTTTATATAT
This sequence comes from Excoecaria agallocha, assembly GCA_037975025.1. Lineage (NCBI taxonomy): Eukaryota > Viridiplantae > Streptophyta > Magnoliopsida > Malpighiales > Euphorbiaceae > Excoecaria > Excoecaria agallocha. Next base: position 47,044,458 of record CM075816.1, read on the forward strand.
GTTTTAGTGCTAAAGAATTAAGTATAAGAGAAAATAAAGACAAGGAAGTAAATCCATAATTTAATTAAGTAAAACATGATGAAATAAAGGATCCGATTATTAAACTATAGTATGGTCAAAGACAGAAAAAAAAAATAAAATATGAAATTATGGAATGGACCAAAGAATGGAATTAAGGAACAAATTGAAAAAAATAATAACAGTTTCATGGCGAGAAACATTCAAAGAGAAACGAAGGATAAATTAGTAGTTTTGGAAAAATAATTAACGAAATATTGATTTAGTTAGACAGAGAAATTTAAATTGTAAGTCGAACAAAAATAAGAATCTAATTGAAAATATAAGCGAAAAAGAGAAAATAATAGGAGAATGAAGTACGATAAAGTACTAAATAGCGAATGAGGAAAAAAAATTGAAAAGAGAATAGAATTGGAACGTTACAATGAATGAATTTTGACTAGTGAAAACTTATTGTATAATTATAGTGAACCAATATAGAAATTCCAAATAAAGTAACAAAAGAAGGATAATTTAAATTAAAAAGACAGGCAAGGACCAGTAAATAATAATGGAAATTGCAAGGGCATAAGCATTATGTAAATTAAAATTGTGATAATAAATCAATAAAACATTAGAAGATAAAGTTAGTCAAATGAATAGACTTGCTTAAGATAATAAAGATAATAAAAATTTAATCGAATGAAATTTTAAGTAGTTGTATCCACCACTAAGCACATAGTTGCTTAGTGTATGGTTGTTGACTGTGCATAGGAACAGAAGATTTCGGGATATGAAGAAGAAATTTCGAATGGCATGTACATAAAGATATTAGGATCACATAAACTGAAGTAGAACGATTTTATATTTAATGTCAGCTAGTTTATATTTACAGATATTATTGTATTAGTACATGATTTTGGATTAACATATATGTGTATATCGGACTAGTATCTCTGTATAATGTATGGATATATGGATGAGAGTAGGTGTTAAGTGTATCTATAAATAATCATTAAACATAATGAAAATTAAAATGGTATTTAACTTAATATCATAATATTAAAACAAAATGCAATGAGTCTATAAATTGATAACATAAATATCATAAATAATTGTATTTAAACATAATGTAGCCAATTAATTTATATTAATGACAAGTAACAGCACAGTCAAAGCCTTCTACTGCGATACGATGTGCTATGTCTATCTGTCTAACTATCCATATCATCAACATTTCGATATTGCAGCAATGGCATTACATCACTAAAACCTCCACTGTATAGTGGTTGGTTGACAAAACCTTAAGTACTTGCCAAATTTAGGCCACAGAAAAGTTCATTGAAAAAATCATCATGCTCCAATGATTGGCTTGTTTGTGCAAACAAGTTGGACTCATATGTAAATGGTGGGCCCATTTGGTCATAGGACATGAACTCATATTGCATTAGTGGGCCCGTTTGGGCAAGCACATCATACTGATACTAATCCCCTGAAGATAAACTGATGTTTAAATCAACATTTAATCTTGATGGCCCCGCTTCAAAGTCATTACATTTCAATGGTCCCGTTGTAGTATCAAATAACTATTGTTGACTAACTGAAGAGAAACTGAAAGAATTGGAAGGGTCTTCAGGAAGATATGGCCACTGTATGGGTTCAGGATCTTGGTGCACTCCAGGTGGAATAGGAATAGTCTCAACGGTAGAACGTCTTTCTCCCATTCTTCTCCTATTGCGTATAGATTTATGAAAATTCTGAAAAGGATGGGTCATCGGGGGAATCTGAACAGTATCAGGAATAGGTTGTCAGGCATAATCAGTGGATCATCTGTCAATAGTACCAACAGTTCTTAATATACTCTCAAATGCCAAATGGATAGCAACTTCTGCATTGGACGATGAACCAATGTCAGAGTGCCCAATTCGTTTGGCATAATCAGCCTATATGTAAATAAATAAATTTGTTAAAAACTATCTATATTATTATTTCAACAAATAAATAATTAGATTAAATCATACTAATGCATCGATGGAGGCTTCAATCTGGGTCATCCACCATCTTGTGTGTGATGCAAACCATTGCATATACTATAACCTCAGATGTAAAGGTGCACGAAAAGTAGGACCCATAACAATGCGATTATACCAAATATTCCACTCATGAATAAAACATGAAAATTTCCCTTCCCAATTGTGATCAGCATGCCCTCTTAAATCGATCGAATGCACTATATCATCATATTGTGGGGGGTGTGGGATCGATTGGTCCATTCCAAATTGCCTTAGACATCGACTGGGGTGGTGCCACTCGATAATATGAAAACATATGAGTGGCACAACCGATGTCCAAATTGCATTTCCATTAGTAAAAAATTATGGTAATAAGTGTAGCATATTCTTGTAGGGCTCCCAAATCATCTACAGATGAAAATAAAAATTTCATCATCATATTCTAAGAAAATTTCCACACTTTGTTATTAAATACAAAAATATTATTAAAAAGACAAATTATAATTAAACCCGGTCATCACGCTGTAAGTCCAAATAGAGACGGTACTCAAAAACATCTTTGCTGTTACTTTTACTTAGATCTAATTGGGATTGCCACCTGATAAATATGAAGAATGCATTGTTAATTAGCAAATTAAATGAACAATTTTAAATATATATATATATACACACACACACACATACAATGGGTAAATATTACCTATATCCATAAGGCATGGACTAATCGAGAACATATGGATGGACAAATTCAAGCCGAATATGAGGCAGCCTTTCCCAGGCCCACATTTGTAACAATTGCAGGTAATTGCCAAGTGAATTGGTTGTATGTCGGGTTGCACAACATAACTCTCTATACAACCACTTGAGGACAGCAAATCCCCAACTATACTCACCTGCAACTTATAAATTCTCTAATAGTTATAGCCACGTCAAATGTATGTAATTATTTGATTGTCTTGGACATAATAAGCCACTAATACACCTAAGAATCCATGCCCGAGCAAAATATTGTATCCGGTATTCATTTGCGTCGAGCGGCTACATATTAAAATTTCTCCCCAACCATGCCATTTTTACATCGTATCCCCTGAATTCAGTTTCTAGAGGAACCTAACCCAAAAGATGGCCACATTCCTCAGGCCAATCGTGGTATAGATGTCCCGTCATAGGATGTCCATCGATGGGCAATCTAGTGAGTACAGCAATATCTTGCAGTGATATTATCGCTTTGCCAATGAAAAGGTGAAAAGTGTGTGTCTCTGGTCGCCACCTCTCAACCAGTGTAGTTAATAAATCAACATTCACATTCATCACACCTATTTGTGACACTCTATAAAACCCTGCTAGTCTTAAGTACAAAATTATTCGATCATCAATGTTTCTATAATGATTACTCACACTAGCTAGCTCTGCATGTTACCAACACATTATGTTCGGCCTAAAAAAACTTAAATATAGTATGAGTATTATATACATAATTATATACCTACATTTAAGCTATTTTTAGTGAGAAAATATAATTACCTATTTGTTCCAAATAGCATCCCCTCGATGTCTGCCTCTAAGCTTTAGTACATCATTTATGATGGGTTTGGGATTAATGTATTCTTGGCTTCTAAATTAATCCATCTTTTATTACCCTGTCTATGAATTCGATAATAAATTTTATCTATGCATTGTACATATCTTTGTCATAAATAATTATTTGTATGTCTATATCAAACAGTATTCCATATAATAATGCAATTTAAATGACATAAATAAAAAACGAAATAAAAATATCAAATGATTATCTATATAAATGTGATTCACAATTTTAAAAAAATAATCAAAATTAACACAAGTAATTTTCTACTATAATGGAAATACATGCCTGTTATAAATTACATGAAAAAAATCAAAAATGGATCCCAGACATATTTCAACAATAAATAAATTTCTGTAATCAACTAATATTTTATAATTGAATATGACTACTTAAAAATTAGAACATGGATAATTAAATGATAATTTTATTTTCTATATATACCATAATCGAAATGCATTTCTCTTATAAATTAAATGAAAAAAATAAATAAACGAACCTACACATATTCCAACAATAAATAATGTATGCAATAAATTAATATTTTATAATTGCACATCCATTTAAAAATTAGAGCAATATGGATAATTAAATGAATATTTTATTTTCGATATATACACAAAAAATTTTAATAATTTAATTTCAATATTTAAATTTAATACACATCTAACATTTTTTTCCGCATCGCAATATTAATTAACAAATTACAACTACAAATTAAATTTTAACGCAGTTAAATATTATATTACATCAATATTTTAAAATGATTATCTAAAAAAATTATCATGACTAATAAAATTAATTTTTTTTAACTTTATTGATATTTTCATATAAATCAATAATTAATCACCAAAGTATGGAATTACTTGCCTTTTTCGCAAAACACTGAATTTGCAAATATTTACTTAAATATTTATAATAAATTCAAATTTTAAATACAATACAGATCCGAACTTATTTTTTGTGCATTACAGTTTTAATTAACTTAATACAGCTGCAAATTAAATATTAACACAATTAAATATCGCATTAAATTATTATTATAAAATGCTAGTCCAAAATTTTTTAACACATCTAATGCAATTAATTTTTATAACTACAATGAATTTTAATTAATCTATTATTACAGCATATTTATATTTAAAATTATTGAATAACTTGCCTTTTTTCGGATATCAATAAATTAACAAATATATAACACCTGTCAATAATAAAATAACAATATTACAAATAAATTTTAAATTTATTAGTACAACTAATTATTAAAATTAAGAATTAATTTATTCGCCTTTATTTTTTACCTCAGATATAAAAATAACAATATAATGTAATTAAAACAACATATTATAAAAAAAATTCATATTAAATATTTTTCAATTATAAATAATAACCAAACAAATATAATTACCCTACTCAATCTTTACTATTGAGATTTTCAAATTTAACTCCAATATAAACAAATTTTACTTACAATTATCTACCAATTAATTATTAAAATAAACAAAAACTACATCTTTCATTCTAACTCATTAATTTAAAATATTAACAAATTTTAATACATAATCATTTTTTACAATAACATTATATTTCTAAACTATAACAATAAATAATTGATAAAAAAAAAAGGAAAGAAACTAACATAGAACAAGAGGATTGACGGAGAACACCAAAAGGGAAAAAATTTGCTCCATTTATCGCCAAAGGAGAGTTTTAAAGGGCATTTGCCCTAATAAATTAGGCAAAATAATTTGGTTCTCTCAGGTCAAAATGAAATGACCAAATATTACTAATTATAGAATTTTTCAATTTAAAGCATAATTACATATATTATGCGAACTCTTATTCCTATTTATTAGAAATTTACTTTCAATTTCTTTAACACTATTTTTATTATTTAACAACATTTTTTATAATCTTTTTGCTTTAATTCTTTACTTTTTAATTTACTTTATCATACTTTCTTTTGTGATTCAATTACAAGTTGACATTTACATTTACCTTTCTTTTTTTTTTCTTTTACTTAGCTTTTGTCTTATACTTTTAAATTAATTGATGCAGTTGTCATTTCATTTAACGAGTTACATTAGTTAGGGATGAGCAAAAAAAATCGAAAATATTGTTAACCGTAAAATCGATCCGAAACCGAATCGATTTTTAAGGTTAACTGATCCGATGGACTCGGTTACGGTTTTTAATTTTTATATTTTTGGTTAGTGGTTACGGTTTAAGTTTTTAGGTACCGGTTAACCGTTAGTCAATGGTTAACTAGTTCATATATATATTTATTTATATCTTCAATTTTTTCTCTTTCTCTCCAAAATTTACATAAAATAATATTTTAAAATATATTTAAATTATATTTTTATTTTTATACCTTAATTTATATTATGCCATTCTTTTTAATTATATAGTAATATTTATATATAGTATCCGATTAATTTATATATATATTATTTTTTTATCATATATTGGTGTTTATATTTTACTTAATAGCATGTAATTATATTTTCTTATATTTTAGAGTTTATGTTATAACATTTAATATTATTCAAAATTTTATTTAACTTAAAATCAAACATATTCTAATTTTCAACAAATATCAAATCTATTTTATAATATCAGCTATTAATCTATATAACATGAATTTTGACCAGTAAATTATGTTTGTTTTGTAATTTTTATATTAAATTATTTTACATATTTGAAATTGAATTAAATTTTGTTTAATTTTTTTTAATAATTTTATGTTATAAATTTTAATGGTTAACCGAAAAATATTGGTTAACCAAACCGAAAAATCGAAATCGATGGATTAGTTAACCGAATGCAACGGACTGGTTAATGTTAGTGATTTTAAAAAATCGATATTAATGGACTGGTTAATTTTTTTGCTAATGAACCGGTTAATCGGTTCATGCCCATCCCTAACATTGGTACTTGTATTTTTAATAGTACTTATTCCAATTACTTGTTCATTTCTTGCTATTTATTATTTTATTTCCCTTGACTCTTTGGCTAATTAACGCATTACAATTACCAAAATTTTTAACTTTTAATGCAAAGTGGTACAGTTATTTTTCCTTTGATCATTTTACTTTTCATTTAACTTTTACTTTCAGAATTCTATTACTTAGTCATATTTTTACATTTAGTTACAGTATTGTCATTTTGACTTTAAATACAATATTAGTACTATTTTTCGAACTTTTTATTTTCAAAATAATAATTTGTACACAAAATGCCAATTAATTTGTTATTTATCTTTTTCATGTAAAAATTCATTTTAAGCCCTTTTTTCTTTTACAAGACTTATTTTAATTCTTATTTACCATTTTACTTTTATAAAACAATTCCTTTTCATCTTTACTTATTAATTAAAATATTTAAAAAAACTAACAGTTTATTCCAAACTTTTCATTTTTTTCATTTATAACTTTTACATTTAATTTACTTTTGCATTTCTGATTCCTTCTTATCAAAATGCCCCTAGAGTAATATGACAGGAACTCTCAGAAAGGATATGCGGGACATGGACTTCAAATAGCCCCACTGAAGGAGAAATGACCCCCAAGAAATCATTTCTCACAAAGCACATCACTAACACTTACACTTTCACTTTAACACTGAAGTTATGGAGATTAGAGATCCTACCCATTGCAAAACAAGTTGCTATGACTTGCACCGCGGTATAGAGTGTCCCTATGGCTATCCAATTATATCTTGTATAAGAATATCACTACCTGTAATTGCTAAGGGCAAAAATGATCAAAAATATTCAGAATAATTTTGAAACTTTTAATAATTTTAATTTCTTTCATTTTTCTTAAAACAGTACATTTTTTGTTATTAGCACTCTTTTTAGTGCTATTGACCATACAGTAATTTTTTTCTTTTTCTATTACTTTCTCTTTGAAATTATTATCTTTTCGATCACTTTTTATGAATTATTCTATAATAATTCACTCTGAATATTTAATATTTTTCAGACTTTTATACACTTTGTTAATTATATCATTATAATTCACTATTTCTTTTCTTCTTTTTTTTATTTAATACTTTATGGATTATTTCTTAATAATTAAATAATTAACTTTTTAACAATTTTTCTTTTCTTTTTATGTCCAAAAATTTAATCATTCAGATAAGTCAACTTTTATTCGATTGGTGAATTATTTTATACTAATTCACTCTTTTAATACTTTTATAGACTAATTTATTTTGATAAATTAGCCAATCATTTATTTTTACAAGATTTTGAACAATTATGAATTATATTAATATAATTTATTACTTTTTTTTAAATTCATTAATTGACTTTTTCAATTCTGTTATACAGAATGTAAATTAATTCATATTAAGTTACCACCTTTTACTTGTCTATTGAATTATTTCTTATTAATTTAATATTTTTAATTAAACATATTCAATGTTTTATCTCAAAAATATTCTAATAATTCATATAAATTCTACAAAAATTTATATACACATTATTTAGCAATTTTTGTCGTTTTCACTCATTTTATAAATTATTTCACAATAATTCATAATTTTTATTAGTTTCATAATTCAGTAAATATTCCGAAAATATTCTCATATTTCATATAAATTTTATAAAAATTTATATATGATTTATTTCACTACTATTATCATTTTTCACTTATTACATTAATTAATTCACATTAATTCATCATATACACTTTATACATATACTAATATTCAACTTAAAAAATTTTTAATAATTTTCATAAATTTTCTAAAAATTCATGGACATTTTATTTTATGCTTATTATCATTTTATGATATAATTAATAAGAATTCTCTATTTTTATCAATTATATCATTCAATAAATATTCAAAAAATATTCAAATAATTTCTAATAATTACATAAAATTTATGGATACAATATTTCATGATTTCCATCCATTTAAGGCTTGATTTCATTAAAATATTTAGTATACAAATCATTTCTCTTTGGAGCAAATTTCGGCCACCAATAGAAAAATTCTTTACAAATTTCTTTAGTTCAAATTAAGTATTCTAATATGTTTAACTAATGTCTAATTACATTTTCATATCATCAATTTCAAATTAAATCAATTATACTAAATTTTCCTTAATAAACTTAAAGAAAAATCATGTAATTCAAAGAGAAATACTAAGATGTGATAGTCACTAACATTTTTCTAGCACTTAACCTTCCATAAACTTTATTTTTCCCCACTTAACACCAAGCAAAACTTTGTTCTTCAACACCTCCTCTTTTGGCCAGATTATTCCTTCAATAAAACATCATTATTTCATTTTATTTTGCTCAAAATAACATCAAATCCAAACTCTAAGCACCTAAAACTATTATGAAAAACTTAAAATTCAATTTAAATCAATTAAAATTTTAAACTTTACCTTGACATCTTACTTTTCAACCTTGATTTGTCTTGCTTCCTTTGCTTTAATCAAAGGTTGGAGGCCATAAATATGATCTAGAGAGATGGAATTACCATTCTCATGTTGGGATTACATGAAGCTTTTAAGCGGGGGATTGAAGAAATGAGAGAAAGGAGGTGAAGGTGGTGGTTCGGCCACCATAAAGAGGGGAAGAAAGAGCTGAAAAATTCTGAAATAATCTCAGATATTCCAGCCTTTTATGTCCCTCTAAATGGGCTAAGGGTTGGGCCTAAAGATTGGGCTTAACCCATTTTAATTAAAAGGCTCATTTAGATCCATTTAAAATCCAATTTAATTTCCTTCACTTTCTCACTTCAAATCACTCCAAAAATAATTTCATCATTCTTATCACATTAAAAATAGATAGTACGAAAATTTTTGGCTCAATCAGAGTCTGTTATCGGTCTGATTCATACTTATTGATCCGATTCGACTACTGTCGGTATCACCGAAAAATTTAATTTTTACTGTTAAAATATTCTACATAAAAATTCATGAAGATATGCAAAATCTAGCAATTTTCAAAGTTCATTTTCTATTTTTAAAAATTTATGCAAAATCAAGTCTCTTTTCCTACTAGAAAAATTGACTCGCTACCTTTTTTGTATTTTTTATTTTTCAATATCCATTTAATCCTGGTTTTACTTTAAATTTCAACACTGGACTCACCATGACCAATACTTTCCGATAGTCCAATAAAATACTTTTGACTTCCGGATGTATTTTTCGACCCGAAAAATACTATTTTATATCGAAAAATATTATTCACGGCTAACCCGATGTTGAGGCTATTACAATATTTATTTTCATTTTAGTTGTTGGAGCTGCTATCATGGGATGCTTTGCATTTTTAAAAGAACTCATTATGGTTCTTGAAGCTCCAGTTAAATCACAGGGTATACGGTTTCTGCAACTAGCTCCTGGAGAGTTTTTCTTTACAACTTTAAAGGTAAGATATAAAAATATTTTTCTGCCTTCAAAATTTTGCATGTCATTTTGTCAGTTGATATTATGCGAACTTGCACTTCAAATTAAAAGAAGGGGAAGGTTGGATTTGTGTGGCGTTGTTTGCCCAAAAATCTGCAGCCCGTATGTTCTTTATGAGGTATCTAAAGACACATGCCTCTTGTTTCTGGTATTGGTGTAGCAACCTAGTTTAGGATTTGAAAGGACAATGCTGGGAACTTAATGATCTTTTTTGTGCGAAATCAATTGGAATTTGAGATGAGATCTTTTTGGTGCATTTCTCTTTTTCTTTGCTTCTCCTGTTTGTAATGGTTTTATCACTAGAAGAATATAAAAGCAAGAAATATGAATAAGGACTTTGAATTAATTATTAAATTTTAGATGTGGCAAAAAAGTGCTGACTGCTGTCTATCGACTTGCATATTGTAATTAGTCTCTGTAGCATCTCTAATAGCAACTCTTGTCTCAAAGCAAACGTGCATTTTACAGAAAGGTAAGCTAATAAAGGACGATATCTGTCAAATATTCGTGGACTCTTGCCTGAAGATGTGTACATTTAGCACATTTTTTTCAATCAACTCAAATACACAAACATCTTTAAATTTCAAAGAATTGTCCCTAAAAAATGCACCCCAACCACCAGATAATAAAGCAGTACTCTTACGAGCATAAACATTCAATTTCAGTGGCCAAACTTTGTCTTCAACCTTCGCTATTACGGTCTGTGTTTCACATTCCACATACTCTTGGATAAATCCAATAGGTATACTCTGAAAAATATTAATAATTTTAAATAAATAGGTAACTGGGAAACATAAACAAATTAACTAGCTCAAAAACCTATATACCTGCACATTAGTAAACTTTGTAACAACATTGAACCATGGGTTAAATGAAGTGAATTTGTTGGCAGCTTGAAGAGCTCCAAAAATACACTTTCTAGACTCCTTATCAGGTTTCTCTGTTAGTAAATTAATTAACACACTAATTAATCAGTGACATTGTTATGAACTAATCAGGCAGGGAAACTCAAGAAGTTGAGGAGTGTAATAGAGAATACCACCTATACCAGAAAACTGCAATTATAAAGAAGAAAACATGCTTCAGCCCATAAAAATGGATCAGAGCCATGTTGTTGCTATCATCAATACAATCGAAAGCAGACACATAAAAAAAAGTAGTCAATGTATATGATAGACTACCTGCTGAATAAGTTGAAATCTACTCTTTATCAGTCATACTGATCATTTCATCCATGAATTCAATCTATCTTCTACTATATATATGTATTTATACTTAATTTCTTTATATCAATCTATGAATTACATGGTTGTTCTATGTAATCTACAACAACAATTTCTTTATATCTCATAAAAATAATTATGGAATTAAGATTGATATATACACAAATTACAAATTAATTAACTTGACCTCATATCACATTTTATACATGTTTAACAGATAATATATATAATTAGTCTCCTAACTTAAAGCTAAGCAATTATAATTATATGTATACATGATAAATTAATTAATTAATCAATTATAAAAAAGTATATATGTAAGTATATAAAGTTTGGTCGGTTCTATCACACCCTTTTGAACCTATGCCTAAAACTTGTTCAAAATCAGCTAAATCACTTTGTAAACTGTATTGCATTATTTCTTATTGTTGTCAATCATTAATTAAAAATGCTTCCATTTTCACTTTTAGCTCAGCAATAACATCTTCATAAATTATACAAATATTCTATCAAATCAAAGATAACGAGAGTGCTAACCTAACCCTAGCAATAGTATAACCTCACTTCACCCTGTATCTTTCCATTACAAAAACCAGAAACAGATACAGGCAACAAAAATCCAACAAGGACTTCTCATTGGTAATCATTAAATAAAAATGATTCCTTTTTCAATTTTAGCTCAGTAATAATATCTTTATAATTATACAAAGATAGAGATATGTTCAACAATACAAATATTCTATCAAATCAAAGATAACGAGAGTGCTAACCTAACCCTACCAATAGTATAACCTCACTTCACCCTGTATCTTTCCATTACAAAAACCAGAAACAGATACAGGCAACAAAAATCCAACAAGGACTTCTCATTGGTAATCATTAAATAAAAATGATTCCTTTTTCAATTTTAGCTCAGTAATAATATCTTTATAATTATACAAAGATAGAGATATGTTCAACAATACAAATATTCTATCAAATCAAAGATAACGAGAGTGCTAACCTAACCCTACCAATAGTATAACCTCACTTCACCCTGTATCTTTCCATTACAAAAACCAGAAACAGATACAGGCAACAAAAATCCAACAAGGACTTCTCATTGGTAATCATTAAATAAAAATGATTCCTTTTTCAATTTTAGCTCAGTAATAATATCTTTATAATTATACAAAGATAGAGATATGTTCAACATTAATTTACTCCAAGATATAATCTCTAAATCACTCCATTAGAACTCACGAATATCATTTCAAAGAACATATTACTGAGTAAAAGCGTACTAAACGATACACACATAAATGAAGAGAGCAGAGGGAACAAAAATTAAAAGTGGCACAAAAGCAACACATCTATGCCCACTCCCACAAGCCAAAGTTCCAAGCTTAATCATAGCGTCAATAACACACAACCACTAACAGACCCGATACCGAAACTAGCATCCTGACCCGAACCAGATCTTTATTCATACGAGCAAATAACTCAGGGAAGTGATGGAAATGAGCCGATAAAGGCGGAGTCTTGCTGATCTGGAGAGCTTGCTTGAGGGCTAAAGAAAGCAAGCCTCAAGCAAGTGGGAGAAAAGAAAAGAGCCAAAAGAGTACATAACTTACCTTATTTTGTTGAGAGGAATCTTGGGCAATCGAGTGAGTTGGTTTATCAGAGTTTCTTTAAGTAGTTGCTGAAAGATATATAAAATATAAAGAATGAGAAAAAAAAAAATCATATATGGATACGTTCAACATAAAAAGACGACCGCACATCATACCATGGCTCTGAGTCGCATTACTTGGTTATATTGACTTCAAACTGCGACGCCATGGTTGGAAGTGCTCTTTAATCAAATTTGCAATGTATTAGAAAAAATTTGAATGGCAAATGGAGCAAGCGGAAATGATATGCTTGAATTGAGAGAGAAAATATTATATAGCCTGATTTCTATCCTTATAGCCTTTTTATCCTAGCCTTTTCACATCGCGAGCGATGACGCCTTCCATGTGTTCAAAATATGTACCATGCAATTACCTTAAAAAAAAAAATTCTAAACATTTTGTCCACACGAGTGAGGTGTTACACAAATGAATTGGTGTATGTGTTTTTTTTGTTTACCAAAGACATATGGCACATCAAATGTAATTTTACAATATTAATACTTTTTATAAATTATGATAGACGAATAAATTAAGTTCATAATTTGACAAAATCAAAATTTTATAAATCATTGTTAAATTAATCTAATAAAAACAATACAAATCAATTTATAATTTAAAAATTTTATTTTTTTCTCCAACTAATAACGTATTATATAATAGATAAATAAATCTCACTAGATACGCACACTATTAATAGCATGTATATATATTAACCAATGTTACTAAAATCGGACCGGATAAAGAACCAATAAGGTTGGAGATTCATAATTCGACCGGTTCAACCGGATTCAACCGAATTTTTTTCTAATTTTAAATTATTATAATTATTATAATTTTTTAAATACTATTGTATAAAAATTAAAAAAATATTCATCAAACATTAAATATATATCACAAATATTTTAATAATAAGTTACAAAATATAATTTTAATTTTATTATTATAAGTGATTAATTATGGATTTTTGAATATCATATGTTAAAAACATAAAAATACAATCATATCATGAAAATAATTTCATATTTAGATGGAATACTAATGAAGTAAACACAAAAAATATTAACCTTGCATATATGAGCATAATTATATTTAATTATAATAAATTCAAATATATAATAAGTATATTAAATTATTAAGTGATATTTTTAGAATTTAAAATTATAATTTTTTAAATAAATAAATAATAAAAATTTAATATATATATTTTAAATTTTTATTATTTATTTATTTGGAAAAAATTAGTATTTTAAATTCTAAAGATATTACTTAATAATTTAATATACTATTACAATGATCCAAATAGATAATTAGTATATTAAATTATTAATTGACATATTTAGAATTTAAAATAATAATTTTTTCAAATAAATAAATAATGAAAACACACACACACATATGTGTGTGTGTGTGTGAAAATATACAAAAAAAAATATTTTTTTACACTTTTTAGCAAAAAACCCAATTTTGTTCGGTTCTCCGATTTTTCGGTTCAATTCGATTTTTTGCCAATTCAGTTTTCTGTAGTTAAACCAACCAGCTGGCCAATCAATTTGCGGTTAAATCGATTCAACCGATCGGTCCGGTCTGATTTTAATAACTATGATATTAACATGAACCACGATTCTCTGTCACTCAATATCAATTGTAGATTACTACACAATCATTAACTATTAACAATGTGATTAGATAATAATTCAAAAATCAAAAACCTAAAACTCCCAATTGAAGTGAAAGTAAATACCCTCAATCCCAAATTTGAATCCATCATTAACTCTATTGGGATGAAAGCAAATAAAACTTACAAGAAAAAATCATACATATCTAAAAATTATACGCCCCAATTAGCATGAATGTCATATAATCACATTATGCTTTACTCAATATAAATTATAGGTGAATACCAAAATTAATGCGTATCAAAACACGGGTTATGCACTATTCTTGATACCCTAAACAAAAAACATTATTATACTATCCATGTCTAAATTTACATAAATGACTGTAATAAAAGTTAGTTTGGCTATCTAATCAATATCAATTGTAGGTGAAAACACGCATTCAATAAGTATCAAAAGAGGAATTATACATTAAACTGGTTATTAATCTAAAAACCCTTAGCAGTTAACCCAATACATATTTCCATATAATTCATACACAATACCGTCCACCCTAAGTCTGGATCCAACCCTAAACGTTATTGGAATGAAAGCAAATAAAACTTACCAAAAGAAATCATACATATCTCAAAATTGTACACCCCAATTAGCATGAATTCCATATAATCATATTATCTTTACTCAATATAAATTATAGGTGAACACAAAATTAATACGTATCAAAACACGACTTATGCATTATTTTTGATACCCTAAATGAAAAACATTATTATACTATCCATGTCTAAATTTAGATAGATGAATATAATAAATGTTGGTTTGGCTATCTAATCAAATATGAATTATAGGTGAAAACACACATTCAATAAGTATCAAAAGATGAATTATACATTAAATAGGATATTAATCCAGAAACCCTTAACAGTTGACCTAACACACATTTCCATATAATTCATATACAATATCTTCCACCTTAAGTCCAGATCCAACCCTAAACCCTATTGGAATGAAAGCAAATAAAACTTAAAAGAAGAAATCATACATATCTGAAAATTGTACACCCTAATTAGCATGAATGTCATATAATCACATTATGCTTTACTCAATATAAATTATAGGTGAACACAAAATTAACATGTATCAAAACACGACTTATGTACTATTCCCGATACCCTAAACGAAAAACATTATTATACTATCCATGTTTAAATTTAGATAGATGAATGTAAGAAAATGTTGGTTTGGGTATCTAATTTACATACTCATATATTGTGCATAAAATAGATGAACACTGGTAAGTGATATTAAAAGTTAATAAATTTAATCGATAAAATGATTATATACTCATATAATTATATGATTGGTAAATTTCATTATATGTAATAATTGTATATAATTACATTATTTATTTATATATTTTATTACTCATATAGATATTATCTCAAAAATAGATAAGTACTATTTGAGTGATGTTAAGAGTAAATGAAATTAGTTGATAAGGTAATTATATATTATATATAATTACACTATTAATTTATATACTCATATAGGTATTGTACTAAAAATATATGAGTACTAATTAAGTGATATTAAGAATAAATAAAATTCATTGGTAAGATAATTATATACTGATATAACTATATGAATTGGTAAATTTTATTATATATAATAATTATATATAATTACATTATTAATTTACATACTCGATTATTCATATAGTTATTGTGCTATAAAATACAATGAATATTAGTTGAGTGATACTAAAAGTAAATAAAATTATTGGTAAAATAGATATATACTCATCTATTTAAATTAATTGTTAAAATTTCATTATAAATAATAG
Source organism: Excoecaria agallocha (assembly GCA_037975025.1). Taxonomy (NCBI): domain Eukaryota; kingdom Viridiplantae; phylum Streptophyta; class Magnoliopsida; order Malpighiales; family Euphorbiaceae; genus Excoecaria; species Excoecaria agallocha. The sequence goes on from CM075816.1 coordinate 47,060,819, forward strand.
CAGTATACAATTATATTTTTAATTTACATACTCATATAGTTATTGTACAAAAAATAGACGAGTATTAGTTAAATGATATTAAATAGTGGTTGAGTGACATTAAAGGTAAATTAAATTAAATACAAGTTGTAATAATTACATATTCATATTCATATAGATATAATAATTAAATTTATCATATTAATAATTAAAATATTTAATTTAATTTATTAACTAATTATTATCTTACATACAAATGAGAGTAATTAAATTAATTAATTTACAAACTAATTATTATCATATTTAATTATAAGACCAGGAATGCCTTATCTTGCTAGAGGAACAGCTGGCAGTTTGGAGACTAGAAGGCAGTAAGGACCTGCAAAAACGGAGTGTCCGGTCGGACCCAAGCGTTAGCACTCCGAAGCTTAAGTCAGTGACTTGGGAGTAGGAGCTAAAAGGAGAGATAGGGTTTTCGAAGTTTAATACCTGCAGTCATTGTGTTTTCAGCTATTTATAGGAGATATTTTGAGGAAGGGGTACTTGAGTGCCTTGGGGAGATGATAACCGTCAGTCAGAGCAGGTGAGCGGCGATGTGACTGGAAGTAGGTAGAGAGTATAGGCGTTGGCTTATGCCAGTGGACTGATAGGATAGGACGTACCATCAGTCCGATCAGGCGTCATGCTTCCCCGTGCTATCTTCCAATTCACGCTACTCTTTTTTGTTAGTAGATTTGGGCCGAAATGACTGGGCCTTTTGAGATGTAATTTCTGTAGTTATCATTTGTCCCCCCCCCAAACAGGTCCGATCGGCGTGAAATGCCTACTTGGTTATATTGGAGAGACTTTCGAGTTCTCTTGGAAATGCCCAATTCGAGAAGTCGTACGCGCCAATTTTGGGCAACCGTTACGCATTTAATGCTTGCACATGTATCAAAGGTGGTGCTTCGTTCTTCGCTACCCGTTCTCATTAATTAGGGATGTGTGGCAACCGCTTAAAAGAGCGTTTGGAGGATTCCAAAAACTTGGAGCCTATATAAAAAGATGGCTTTAAGATGTTTCGTCTTATTCTTTAATCATCCTTGGCAGGGATGCAAAGCTCCTGTTATGTTTCTTTGGTGAGATTGACTGAGTCGAATCGCTATACAAAGTATTTTTCGCTTCTTCTTCTTTTTTATCGGAGATGGTATCAAATTATACGGAGCCTGTAGATTGGCACCTTTTGAAAGCCTACGGAAGTCATGGGCTCATAGCTTGCCCTTCGAAACTCAAGGAAGGGAAAGTGACTGAAATTCCTTTACAATACGATCTTCCCACAAAGGTACCTGTAACAGTTCAACCAAGTTCTGTGGCAAGGAATAGGAGAAAATCGGGAGATGAGAATAACGGACCATTCATTCGGTGCTTGAAGGTGTTAAAGGCGTGGTTGCAATAGTCGAATATCACGAAGTTCACTTTCCTCATGAGGAGCCAAAACAATTTTCTGACCACGCCTCTTTCAGTGTGCTTCAATTTTATACTGTGATCTTGGCCAGATTCTATGCACATCCCACTATTTCATTGCCTGTTGGCTAATCGAGGTCGACGTAAGGTTAACCAGCGTCGTCAAGATTGTCATCATGTCCAGTGTGGTCGAGGTCAGACTTTGCTGCCTTTTGATTGATTGGGTCTGGCGGTGTTGTTAAAACATAGTCAGCCAGCTTAGTTTTGTTTTCCCCCTTTTTTCTTCTTTTTCTCTCTCTTTTTTTTGAATGCTTCATATCTATCTTTCGAATATGTCTTTGTGCTGTAATTTTCTTCCTAAGCAACATTTGTCACCAATATAACTAATATGAAGAAATATTGTTATCGATGTACGATGATTCCATGCGGAGTGCATGAATTCAAATATTAAATTATAATACTTCCTGAATTAAGATGCGTTTGTTAAGTATTTTAGCGCCCAGCCACCTTTGGTTGGTGACCACTTATTCCAACCGGATGTTAGAAGTAGGTCCTCCGTTTGAGTGGAAGTCGCATTTTATAACTGCCATTCATGCGCAATGGATGATTTTGATTTGACCAGAATGTCATGTAATCCATCATGAGCGGGAGAATTATGCATAGTGAATGACCTTTCAGTCTTAACACCATTCCATAGTTGATGTAAGGGTTTGATGACTCGAGTCTTTAACTCGGTATGAATCGTCGATTTTAATAGGAGGACCAATATTCACAAGCAATGAGTTTTGGCTGTCTGTAGCTTTGGGTGCATTAATTTCAGTCAATGTGGTAGTTGTTTCTGGTCGGACGAAGCTTACAACTTTTTATGGAGTTCATTTTTCCCGGAGACATTTTGATTAGTTGGAGAGACGAACCACTATTTATTCGATCGGTGCGACATTTGACTTTGTACTTTTTGTTACTAACATTCCCGATCAGAACGATCGAACGAAGCTCACAACTCTTTGTGGAGTCCATATTTTCCGAAGACATTTTGATTGATTGGAGAGGCAAACCACTATTTATCCAATCGGCGCGACATTTGACTTCGTTCTTTTCGTTACTAGTAGTCTCGATCGGCATTGGATTATTCGTTGGTAGAAAATTTCGGTTGGCTAAGGCAGAATAACACAACCATCCTGTAAATGAGAACAAAGTCTAAAAACAAATAAAGAAACGTACCTTGTCCTGGGGATGAGGGAGGATGGAAAACATTCTCTTTGTTAGGTGTGAACGGCTGCGCTTGATGGCTCTTGGTCATTTCGGTATTCCTATTGCTCGGGATGCTAAGGGTTTCGATTTTATAGGTATTCCGGAGACTTCGTAAGGGATTTTCCTAACTTGACGGCGAGCTTGCTAGTTTTGTCGCTTCATGGTCAATCCGTTGGCTGGGGACTTTTTGGTGGAGATTTTCAAATTGGTCTGCATCCGATGGGTCACGTCTGTTCACATCTACTATTATGCATTTATTATTAGCACGCATGTCAAAGGTGACGCCTCTTTTCCCATAACCATCATGATGATTTAAAGGCATATGGCGACTATACAATTTTCTGAGGTGCTTGGATATTTTCAGAAGTTGTGCGGCTATAAATAGGCGATTTTTACACTCCTTTTCCATAATTCCTACCAGGAGTCTGCTAGATTTTCTTCGTAGATCCATTTTTTATTCTTTCCTGCATAGAAAATTGCTTCATATTCTGAAGATTCGCAAATCAGATTGTCCAAGTAAGTGAGCAACTTTTGTCATCTAATTTTCTTCACCTTTTGCGATATTATCGTGTCTCCTTATTTAGCATTTCGCCTCTTGCATTAAAGGCGATTTCGAACTATGATCATTCCTCGAATGAGGAATCGCATTTTATCCCATGGAATTCACCTGGGGGAGAATACCAGAGATAGCAAATCCCTTAATGTTTTCGAACTTGTAATTCATTACATCTTCTGGGATTGCTCTTGGTTTTGATTTGATTGATTTTTTTTACTGTCTTGTCTTCTCATAAGGCGCGATCGAAGAGCCTGCTAAATACATTCGATCGGAGGTATTTACTATTTCTGACGAACCAATATCCCGATCGATATTAGCAAAGATTGATGCGGGAGACATAGGAGACTATATGACTTTTCTCTCTTCTTGGTATTTTGGTCGGATATTCAAAATCTGGCATATATATTAACATGAATTGGAAGTGTTGGAACTAAATGCATGTTAACAATCGTGATTTGCAAGTTTATGATGGAGTACTTATCTTTTTGCCTTTATCACGCAGTTGCAGGTGCAATGACTGAGGGAGATGATTTTGTTAGACGACTGGCGACTAGGCTAAAGCAAATATGGAGGCCAACTATGCAGCCAGAGAAGAGAAGAAATCCAGAAAGAGAAAGCTTGCATCTCGCTCAGAAGCATAGGCACCTCTTTCTTTCGCCAACCTTTCAAACCCCCTGCCTGACAAATCTGTTGCGATGCTTGATACAATGTTGGTTGAAGTTAGTGTTCCCTTAAAGGGTGAAGCTGCCAAGAGAGGTGAAACTGCCAGGAAAAAGACCGAGGATAGGGCTAAAGGAGAAACTATGGAGTTAGCAGCTGCCGCGAGTGTTGGGATTGTTGCCAAGAACAAGGAGCCTCTTCGAGATGAACCTCAGAAGAGCGCTATCGTGAGAACTTCTGGCGGTCGCACTGCGTCATTGGGAGAAGTTTTAAAAAGTCAGTTCGGCGAAAGCTGATCTATTAACGACAGGGCGGTCGCCAATTATCTGTGTCAAGGCCTGCTTCAAGAGGATGATTTTAAGGCGATAGGAAATGTTGACTAATTATCCCAAGAGCATAGCTTCTTTCAAAGATAAAGCCTGGAGGTATTTTTTAAAACATTCATTCTTAAACAGACATTCGTCTTGTGATACCTTATCCTCTTGATTCCTCAATCCTTTTATTCGTCTAACTTTCAGTTGATAAAAAGGGGCTTGCATTTGCACGGCATGGCCAACCTTTGCAAAAAGAAATGGGAAGATTCCGATAGAGCTAGGAAGGAGGCAGAGGCCAAATATGATTTAACAAGAAAGGAGATTCTGTTGGCTCAATCAGAGATTGAAAGGCTGAGAGAAGAGTTCGCCCATCTTTCTCAGAGTCTAAAAGCTCATCAAGAGGAGGTGTGCCATCTCCAAAGTAATGTAACTTGTTTATCTGCTGAATGTTCCCAGATTAGGTCCGAGCAGGATTCGTTACATGCTGTTTTGGAGAAGGAGCCAACACAGAGGAAGCAATTCAGAGGAGGACTTTTTGCCTAAAGGGTATATGCAAAGCCAGCAGGCACTTTCCCAAGCCAAATGCCTTGCCCATTTCTCCTTCTATCAGTAGCTATGAGATTTTTCATAACTTTTCTCTAACTGGACGCTGATGCAAAAGTCAACCTTTTGTAATCAGGAAAACAACGAAGGCTCATTCGTTGAAGTCATTGCAAGGTTCCCCTCTGAAGTATAGAAATGTAGCTTTTGCTGTAAATAATTTTTTCTACATTTTGTAAAAATTAGCCATATATAATAATGAAGTTTCTTCTCAGTCGCATCTATGAACTGCAATTCTCAATCCAGTAATCAATCATTAGAAAGTCGACCAAAGGAATATTAAGTTGAGTGAGGGAGTCGTGTACATCATTCATGGCAAATGTATAAAATTGTTACGGGAAAAATACTCCCTGAACTTTAATGTGATTTTGTTCAACATTGGAACGCATGATTTGGCCAACAACCATTTTATTGTGTCGATCATATATTATGAATTGATGGATAGCTCACTGACCGATCGGTAGGAGATCTTGTCTCGCATTTTTTATGGTGGGAGGATCCGATCGGGGAGGAGGATTCGATTGGGCTCTGTGTATATTGTCCGCTTTGGGCCGGAGCCCTCACGGTTTTGTTTCTAGGGTGCTGCCCCAAAAGGCCTACATGGGGAGAGCTTTCTCATTTCATGCTCGGGATGGACATCGAGCTTCGCTTTGGTGTTATGGTCTGCTTCTCCAATCTCCTTAAGACTCTCTTGCAGGCTTTTAACAAGCCGGCCTTAAGGTTCATTGGGTATTATCATTATTTAGCTTCCCTTCTCGTAATTTGATTTTCTAAGTCGGAGGCTCATAAATATCGAGAAAATTACCAATTGATTTATTTATATAGCTGATCACGCCATCCTGACGGTGGTACTAACAACCACCCGATCCTCCCAGGAAAGGTGCTCATTTTATCCACTCTTGGCGGTGGTGCTCTAGGCAATGGCGTTAACAATCATCTGATCCGCTCCTGAGGATGGATGTTCATCTTATCCGCTCTTGGCTGTGGCGCTCTTGGCGATGGCATTAACAATCATCCAATCTGCTCCTGGGGATGGATATTCATCTTATCCGCTCTTGGCAATGGCGTTAACAATCATCCGATCCTCTCCTGGGGATGGATGTTCATCTTATCCGCTCTTGGCGATGGCATTTGCTAGAAAATAGATAAGCTTTTTCGAATAATAATTATTAAACTTACGGAATTTAAACGTGTACCTTTTGTTCTTAATTCGTTCTCACTTTATAGAGACATTCATTTTGTGTACGTCACAGCATTGGGGTTTTCAACAGCTTTTGCGTGTTGTAACTTTCTTCGCTCTGTTCTTTTCTTTTTTTTTTGCTGTTACTTCAAGAATATATCTATAAACAACAAAACAAATGATATTGAGATAGACCAATATTTCGGTATTTCTTACAGGAAGGCGAGAAAGTATTCGCATTTAGTACAAATTGTAACGATTGCACCTGATTTGTTGCAATTTTTGTTGACCTTTTCACGAAATAGCTCATGGTTTTTGTCGCGGCCTCCATTGCTTTTCCCATTCACTGACCACTTTTGGGTCGATCGGCTCTTTCGTGCTTCCTCTTGGCGATCGATGGCTTTTGTGGAGAATTAATGCTGATAGGGATAAAAGTCCCAATTGACCGATTGTCGCAACGGTCGGGTTTATCCCTTTCATCCCTGTTTCTCCTCTTTGAATGGTCGACCATCCATGTATCGCAACCTATCCATCACGCTGGCCCTTTCGATGCCACCGGTTCTAAGAGCATCATCTAATTGCACGCATCACCTGACTCTATCCATTAAGTTCGGAAAACTACTTGGTGGCCTCATGGTTAGCAATTCGGCAAATGGACGGTCTGCGATTCCTTTTGCTAAGGCCCTGGATGCCGATCCCATGCTTACGTCCCCCGTTTCCAGCATTGCATCTTGGAAGCAAATAATGTAATCTCTGAGACTTTCATTAGTTCTCTGGTAGAGGTTGCACAGGTTATTAGTTGACTTTGATGTGTGTGTTCGCGCATGGAATCGCGCTCCAAACAATTCCTGGAGCTGTTGGAAGGAGGCAATTGATGCAGGGGGAAGTCTGAGGAACTATTTCAAGGCGGACCCTCCTAAAGTGGTCGAAAAGACTCTACAAGCGATCCTCTCATCAAAAGTATAGACCTGCACTTTAGTCAAAAATTTTGCAAGGTGAGTGGTAGGGTCCGTTTTACCTTTATATTTGTCCATCACCACATCTCTCCATTTGGAAGGCAGCTCGGACTCCAGAATTTCTCTGCAGAAAGGGGAGGTCACGTTGCAGGCATTTTTCCCTAACATTTCTTTCTTTGACTTTGCCAAGCCAAACCTTTTCGGTCTTTGCTCGAACCACTCATCCTCACTGCTTGTCGCCGCAGGAGTGAACTCTCCTTTTGTCCTTTGAAGGCAAGCATGACTAGGTGCACATTCTTCCTGCTTATTGAAAAATGGAGCATATAATCTATTGGAGGTGTGAGAAACATCTCTACTTGAAAACATCACTTCTTTGCCCTTAACGCGTTTGTTCGCAGTTTTGACACTTGCCTTTTTCCCATCATGAACGTTGGGCTCTTTCAAGGAGAGCCCCTTGTTCTTTCTTCTTTCGAAACTTTCTGCCATCAGGTACCTTTCTTGACCATCTTCAAGAGCTCTGTGCATGTTTTCGATTTCCAAAGCTTGCACCACGCACTCAGTGAGGCGATTAAGTACAGCAAGCATGTTACCTACAGTAATAGGGGCTTTATCCTGCTGTTGCGCCATCATATCACCGAGATCTAGGAGGGGACTCCCTTCGGGTGACGTTTTGAAAGATCTTTTCCTTTGCCTCGGAGCTTTAGATCTGCCCTGGTTACCGCCACTACGATCTCAGCAAATCACATTTTCGTAAGATCTTGAGTCTGCCATGTCTCTCAACGAAAGCACCAAATGATAAGACCAGGAATGCCTTATCTTGCTGAAGGAACAACTGGCAGTTTGGAGACTAAAAGGCAGTAAGGACCTGCAAAAACGGAGTGCCCGGTCGGACCCAGGCGTTAGCACTCCGAAACTTAAGTCAGTGACTTGGGAGTAGGAGCTAAAAGGAGAGATAGGATTTTCGGAGTTCAATATCTGCTGGCATCGTGTTTTCGGCTATTTATAGGAGATATTTTAAGGAAGGAGTACTTGAGTGTAACACCCTTATCACTCCAACCTAACTGAACATTGCGTGCACATCGGTAAATTTTTTTTCCTTTAATTAACAATAATACTTAATATTATAAATTCAACTTAGTTGTTCAATAACCTATAAGGATTCCGGATTATTGTTCATTTAACAAAATTTCGGCATCTTAACGGCTGTATTTCTAACTAGCCCCCTGAAAAATCAGACAAAACATAGCCTTTCAAAGGCACAACACTTCTAATATAAACATCTCAACCTTCATAACTCCATCAATACATCAACATGTCATATCCAGACCCTAACCACAAGCATATATATACATCTATATGTCTTTACAAAAATATGTCTTCATACACAACTATCCGTTTATATACATGCCATAACTACTAAACATTATACATGCCAGATTATATTGCAACTATACAACACAATGTCTTCCTTTGATTGTGCATTACTGCTCCTTTGATTCGTTACCTGCATGCAACAGAAACTACATGCTGAGCATAAATTATGCCTAGTGGTGATTAACAATCCTAGCACTTTCATATAGTATTAAAATTCGATTATTTAATTAAACTACTAATATAAATATATTTTACTCAAACATCAAGGAAAACAGTTATTACTTACATAATTTACTTTTATTCTCATTTATTATTTAATTATTATCAAAATTCAATTTAATCCTTAAAGTTTTACTAAATTACAAAATTATCCCTTTTTATCTCATATTTACAGTTTTGCCATTATAGTCATTTATTATCATTTTTCTTATACTATTTCTTCATTTATTCATCCTTTATGCCTTATTTCACCACTTGTAGGTAAAATTACATTTTAGACCCTATATCACAAAACTTTATATTTTAGCACTGTTAAGTCCCTAAAATTACCATTTTACCCTTGTTAACTATTTCTTATTTATTTTCACATATTAATTATACATTTGGCAAAATTACCATTTTGCCCCTAAACTTTTATTTTCTTTCATTTAGGTCCTTTTCTACTTAAACTTCACTTTTATCTTTCTTTTCACTTCTTTTAACTTATTATCACTTTCATGCCCCTAGTACAGTACCGACAGAAATTCTCAGACAGGATACTCGGATCGTGGACCCCATGGGCCCCAGACAGATTGAAAAATGACCTCACAGATCATTTTTCCACAGAATAGATATCAGATACAGACAAAAGCTATGGAGATCAGTGATCCTACCATAGCAAAGCAAGTCGCCATGACTTGCACCGCGGTTCAGATGTTCCTATGGCTAGCCAATTATATCCTGAACTAGGTTTTCACTGCCAGACTATTTCTAAGGGCATAATTTCATTAAAATCTCAATCAAAACTTCATTTTCTTAATATTTCTTTACTTACTTATACTTATTTTATTTTTTAATTACTCTTCTCCATTCCCTTACATGATTTGTGAATTATTTCACCATAATTCACCAAAATCAATCATTTTCTCAACAAAATACACATTATTTCATATTACTTCAATAATATCATTACTTACATAATTGAAAAATTATCTCAAAAATTATCCTTTAATTCTTATAAACTCCATAAAAATTCTTATATGTGTTATTTCATTTCTAACACCATGTAAAGGCTTAATTTCATCAAAATTCACTAAATAAACCTTAGTTTTCTTAGGTATACCATTCGGCCAACAAAGAAACCATATCACATATTCACTCAATAATTCATTTAAGTATTTATTCACACTTATGTAAGGTCTTATAACACTAATCTATCATTATTTTAATTAAACACCACTTTAGTCATAATTTTCTTAAGTTACATAAAGGATGTTCACTTAAAATCAAAGAAATTACTAGGATTTATTAGTCACTTACATATTCTCCTTGCTTTAGGATGCTTATACTTCCTTTTCCTTGCCCTTAGTTTGATTGGATGGCTCTCCTCCTTGAATCCCTAATGAAATCAAAATTTCCATCAATAGAAACCCTACTTTTTTTATCTTATTTGCTTAATTTGACTACATAAATGAACTCTAGACACCCAAATACACTTAAAGATGCTAACAATTCAACTTAAAACCATGATTTTCACTTACCTCCTTAAGATACCTAAAGCTTTCCCTTGTACTTTTTCTTGCTTTAATCCTTCAAATCAAGGGTTTAAGGCTAGAATAAACAATTATAGGGATAGGATTAAGGGTAGGATGCTTTAATTCCAAATAAAAATGAGTGAGATTGAAGAAATTTTGAGAGAAAAGTGGGAGAGGAGATTTCGGCCAAATGGAGAGGAGAAGAAGGAAGGTGAAGCTGCTAGCCTTCTCCAAAAATTTCACCCTATTTATACAAGGGCTTTTGGGTGTAATGGGCTTGGATTAGGCTATTGGGCCTAATGAACAAACAAAAGCCCATTAACCACCTAATTAAAGCTCTAAAAGATTTATCCCACCTCCTCACTCCAAATCACTCCAATTTTGATTTCATAATTCTTATAATATCAAAAATAGGTATTACATAAAATTTTGGATCAATCGGAGTCCGTTACAGGTCCGATTCAACCGGACTGGTCCGATTCGACAACTGTCGACTTCGCCAAAAAATTTATTTTTTTGCACCAAAATATTCTACAAAAAATTTCATTAAGACATGCAAAATTTGGTAATTTTTAGAGTTCATTTTCTATTTTTAAAAATTTATGCAAAATCAAGTCACATTTCCTACCAAGGAAATTGACTCGCTAACTTTTTCATATTCTTTGACTTTCAGAGGCCTATTTGACCTCAATTTCACTTCAAATTTCAACACCGGCCTCACCATGACCAATACTTTCCGATGGTTAAATAAAATATTTTTCACTCTTGGGTCCGATTTTCGGCCCAGGTGTACTATTCATCATCGGAATTTACTGTTTACGACCAGACCGGTGTTGAGGCCATTACATGTAATCCTCATTTTAAGCAAGATTTGTTATAAAATCAACTAAGTGTAATAAATAGAAAACTTAATGGAGAATATACGAAATCGGCTAAGGAGAGTATATAAAATCAAACATGGAGATATGGAGAATCGACTAAGTAGAATACTTCCTGAATCATAAGATATTTTTCAAGCATTGTAGTACACAACTCTTTATGATTGATGATTTCTTGATCCGATTGGATTTAAAAGATAAACTTTTCATTTAGTTGTGAGTTGTGACTTAGATTTATTACGTCAAGCGCAGTATGTGACTTTTCAGTCTTTCATTCGATTGAAGCATTATCCGATCATATATGAAGATCGGCTATTTGTAGGAGAATCAAGCACAATGATTGACCTTTCGGCCTTTCTTTGCTTTGAAGATTTGGCGATTTCGCACATCAAGTGTTTGAGAGAGATAATTAACTCAATTGTCGACCTTCGCAATTTAGATTCAGGATGGACGTCAAATCTAGCAAATGAATCGACAGAGATTAAATGGGTTCATTTCGCTTCTTGGGCTCGGGGTGAACATCGAGCCTAGCGAAGGTACTTAACCTGCTGAGGAATGGACTCCAACTTTTGCATCTTCTGCTATATTGAGCCTAGCAGGTAAGTTGTGCCGAATGAAGAATTTTGGATTTAAAAGGTTTAAGGGAGTTACCCGTATGGAGAACATCGGTTGGGATGTTTGTATCGACCGACCGAAATTATCACGGCGACTTTGAGAGTTACCCGCTTATGGGGAGTTACCCGTATGGAGATCCTCGATCGGAATGTTTGCTTCTATCTTCGCAGTGATTGTCCGCTTATGAGATATATTGGTCAGCGAGAGGTCTATAGGCGTCAGGGCCCTTATCTCAAACTCCTAATGGTAGGAAATTTTCTTTTCGATTCGCGCTGTGGCGGTTGATTATACTGATTGATCGGGGAGAGGTCTACAGGCGTTGGGGCCCTCATCTCATCTCCTGATGGCAGGAAATATCTTTTCAATCCGCGTTGTGGCAGTTGATTATACTGACCGATCAGAGAGAGGTCTATAGGCATTGGGGCCCTCGTCTCATCTCCCGGTGGTAGGAAATATCTTTCCGATCCGAAGGTCATTTTGCTGAAAAAGCAGTTAAGAAACATGATAAACAAAAAATAATAGTTTCGTAGGTTTAGGCATGTACCTGTTTTTAGGTTAGTCCTTGCTTCGTGGAGACACTCATTTTGTATGCATCGAGGAGTTATAACTTTGCACATGTTGCAGTTTTCTTGTTGTATCTTTAAAGACTCAAAGATGAATTTTTAATAATAAATAGATAATATGAAAGTTGGTTGCCAATCCAGCGCTTATTACAGGAGACTGAAAATCGCATTAAAATTTAGTATAAGTTCATGGGGAACTCAGATTGTAATGATTGTACCTATTTTGCCGTTATTTGCTGGCTCTTACATACGGCCTGTGTTGGTCTGGCATTTGTGCTTGTCATCATTATTTGAGCCAGCCGCATCTTCCCCATTGTTGGACTGTTTATAGGTGTTTTCCTACTCGTTGGTTTAAGTGTGACCGGTGTCTAGCAAGTGTACTAGATCGGCTAGTAATATAGGGAAATAAGATTATGACCCAAAATATCGAACCCAAGGGAAACTTGTGCTTGTATGTGCTATTTCAATTTCAAAATCAATTTTTGTGTGTAAAGAAAGAAGAGAAATTCCAAAGTTTTGATGATTTGAAAATAATAATTTAAAACTAAATTGAAACAATTGAAAAAGCTAAAGTAAAGAAGAGATTTATTGAAAGCAAGTAAATTGAATGAGTTAAAAATCAATGATAAAGACAACTTTCACTAAAGGACCATCCTCCTTAACAAATATTGCTATGACTTAATTAAAAGAAATCATACAAGTGATTATGGAAAATTCAGTTTAATAAACCCAGATAACTTTATTCAAGATTATCATTCCAAGCATTAAAACTCTCTTATTCAGAACAATCCAATACTTGGCATAAAGAACTGAATTAAGTCTCCTAGATGTCTATTAAAGCCTTTCTCAAGAGATTTAACTTTCACCTATTCTTGGTTACACCTTTCTTAATCTTAACTTACTCAAATTAACACACAATTATAGCTTATTCAGATTATAACCATGCATTAATCCAACTAAATTAACCTAAGAGCATGCAAGTCATTCATCAACTTAAACCAATTAATTAACCAATTCTTAATCAAGTTAATAATCAACTTAAAATTGAGAAAAGACAAGAATATGTTTAAGAACCAAAAAAATAACCAACTTGTATTTAAAATTTAAGAACAAACTCAAGTCATAACAATACAAGTCAAGGATTCAAGTATCATTTAGCAAAAGTAAAGAAAACTACTCACAAACCATTTTTAAAACTAAAAACAACGTTTTGAAAAAAACTGTAAAAACAAAGAACGTAAAAAACTTAAGAAAACAAAGCTTAATTCTAAGGATTAATTCTAAGGATTGATAATTCTTCTTCTGTGTTTTGGACTGCTATTTATAGGCAAGAATTATAGTAGACTCCTTGTTAAACTCCAGTCACAAAATAGGAATCAAATTCTGCTAAATAGGAAGCTCGTAAATCTTTCGCGATATGGGAAAGTTCATCACGTGGCCACGCCTTCAATATGCTTTCCTTCACATGTGGGCACATCCCATGTAGTTCTTCTTCCACACATGCCCACGTGTGGTCCTTCACTGGGAATCCACGTGGTCACGTGGTTGCATAGTTTCCTTTAGTTTCCCATTCACGTGGCCATGAGTCTTCTTACTTCATTTCTTCACCTTTCATCACATGGCCACGGTTCCTCTTGCTTTCTTCTTCACGTGGCCACGTGTGGAATTCCTCAATACTTTCACGTGGTCACGGCTTAAGGCTCTGGACTGGACACTGGTTTTCTCGCCTAATTCTTCATATTCGCACTTTTAGCCCTAAACTTTGTCCTTTTTACACTTTAAACCCTTTTATACCAATTTAAACCTGAAAATCAAACAAAACACAGAATTAACCTCAAAAATATAATTATTAACAAATTAACTCTAAATTAACCCAAATAAAACCAAAACAACTAAATAACTTAACTAAAAACATATCAAAAACTATATATATTTCACACTTATCAAATACCCCACACTTAAACCTTGCTTGCCCTCAAGCAAATAAGAACAATCCCACCTTCAAAATCATCAAACTTGAACAAAGATATGCAATTTTAAAACCAAGCTTAGCATTTCAACACAAAGCACTTAATATAACTCTAAATAGATTAACTTCAACAAGAGAATATAAGCTAGTTTCCTTGAATGTGTGCAAGACCAAATCATTTTAAGGAATTTTTGAAAATCAAAATGTCAACACAACTAAGTAATGAAGTATAGAATATATGAATGCATAAGCATACAATCAGTTTTGTGCTTGAAACTCTAGAAACACAATAGGCCTCTCCTTTAGCACCGGAACCCGTAGGTCATCTCCGCTAAACAACTCAAAAACAAACTTAAAATCACGTAGGTCTTACAAAGGTTGTAATGGGGCTAAGGGTATGTTTATCAAAGAATGGATAAAAGATAATCAAAATAAATATAGCCACTCTAAGACCAAATAGATTACAAAATCCCATAACTTAATCTAATCCTTGCCTTGATTCCAAACTTTCTTTATGCTTTTTCACTAAGAAGTCAATATTTTTTTCATTTTTCCTTGCACTACCCTACACTTATATTTTTTCATAATTGCTAGTTTTTTTTTTACTAAACTAGCCTTTACAAGCCAACCTCAAGGTAATACAAGGTATATTTTCAATTGACTTCATCAATAACTTTGTTACAACTTTCTTACTACACCCAAAAAAACTTTACTCTTTTCACTCATTTAATCCTAAAGTGGCCAATTTCATAAGGTGAGATAAAAGCTTTTTAGGTTATATGGTTAAAACATTAGGTGTAACAAGAAAATATTAATGGTACGCATTAAGCATACCCTTATAAGCTTAAAATGGTTTAACAAAGGATAATTTCATCAAGGTAGGACACAATTTTTTAAGAGAGTTTATCAAGAAAATTATTGCCTAGATCATTTTCTAAGTTGCTTGAGTTGTTCATATGCTTTGAAGGGTGATGAGGAAGGTTTTAGTGCTCTAAATTTTCTTACTCCACTACTTTATTGCATTGATTTTTTCAAGTTAAAAACTGGTCTAAGTGCTTTTTAGAGTTTGGAAACTAACAAATATTTATCAAGTTGAAGATTAACCCATCCAAAGACATATTAAACAACATAAATTGTTCTCTTGCTAAGCAAAGGTCCCAAAACATGCATATTCCATATCCAAGTTCAAAGTGTTCAAGTTTTGAAGTTAACTAGGGCAAACTAAGTTTTCATGTAAATTAAATGAAAAAGGTGAACTACATAAGTCTTTAATACATTTTACAAACTAAAAACTAAACATAAACACAATAAAAGAAAACAAAACAAAACACAAAACACAAAAATAACAAAGTTTGATTTATGAAAAAGAAAAGTAAAGTGGAAAACAAACTCCCTGAAAGGAGGCTACCCCCTCCTCAAATTTTTGCTGTCCACAGTAAATGATGATCTAGTCCAATGGAGGCGGTGGTGGAGGAAAATGCTGCCAAAAATGATGGATAAAATGCTCAACCCTCCTATTTCGTTCCATGATCGTATCACGAAGCATATCCATCCTTCATTGCATTTGATCGAGTTTAATCTGTTGAGCATCCATCCGGCTACTTAATTGATTAAATGGTGCTTTCCATTCTGGTGTTGTGGCTCATTGATGGGGGAAGGCACAGCTGTGGCAATATGCTCCTCCTACTGCTCTTCTTCTTGCTTCTCTTGATGCTCCTCAAACCGAATGTTATTCTCTCTTAAATATTCCTCCCGTGTTGCCCAATGACTGCGGGGCCTAGGTATCAGAATTTTCATCCTTTTCAGCATCCTATTATCAACGCAAGGCAAATCTCCTTTAAGGGGTTCTCCATAAACCTGATGATCAACTGCATTTGCCAATACTGTGGCTATCCATCCAATCGAGATATTATCAATGTTTCCTGGCATTTTTTGTAAATCCTTAATTTGACTAACTATAATGCCCGCTCCATTGATTACTTTGCCATCCATCATACATCGAAGAATCATTGCTTGAGATACACTGATAGTGTTGGCATTCTTCAATTTGTTGTACATACTTTTTGCCAAAAACCGATGAATGATTCGAAACGCATGATTCCTTAATGCATGTACCTTGCATTTCCCTCCTACCCAAGGCTCATCCAATTCCAGATCTTTGATTCTCTCCCAATTTTCCACAGGTGAAGCATCTTCCAATTCCCAGGGAGCAGTTGGCACAAAACCTAAAATTTCAGAAAACTGAGTGAAAGTTAGAGAATATCCTTTCTTACCGAGCTTAAAGCCCACTGTGCCATCCTCAGCATCTCTCGTGAAATAGCATTCAAAGGAATAAAGAAAATCTCGTGCCATGTCCGGATACACCTTTGGTTTCTTCTTAATGAATTCTTGCCAACCAATACTTTGGATTAATAGTTCTATCTCATGGTCCCATAGATTTCCAGCTGGAATATTGAGGAACAAGTGGCTTAAATAGGCAGGCTGGACATAGGTACATTTGCTGAAGTAGTCAAATTTATTGATTTTTGGCCTGTCCACATACAACGGAATGTGTATACCGGATGAACTAGCTACATCAGGGTATTTAGTCCTTCGAGGTGCCACTATAAAGAAAAAAATACATTGTAAGTGTTCACCTGAAATAAACTAAATTATGATTGCATGAACATGAATGAAATGATGCACAATTGGATGAAATGATAAGTTAATAGCATACGTCATGATAGGCATAAAATGCATTCAAAAGTTGAGCACAAAGAGTATGTTAACATAATGCTTATCATGCATAAAATCGTGAACAATTCTTTCAAAAGGTGAATAAATGCTCATGCATTAATGCAACTTATAAACATGCCAACCAAAGAGTGAAAGTTAAAAAAAAATTTAAAGAAAAACTCATTGAGGCATTTTATCGAACACGTTTTGAGCACAAGTTTGAGCATGAATTTAAGAAGCATAACAAAGAGTGTTCACTACCCTATTTCATCCCAAGTATCTATTACATGCACATAATAATCATAATCATCCAAAGAAGCAAAAAGAATTAACATGCAAACAATATGTTAAGTGCAAATTAACCTAAAAACCAAATATTCATGAACAATAATTGCACAAAACACAACCCTGGATGATAACCAACTAATAATTAAGGAGTAATGGGAGTAAATACTTACTTAAAAGTGAGAATTACACCAAAATTGCTGCACAAATTTGAGGTGGTGTGTGTGAGTAGTGAAAAACCTAAAATAATGAAGAAAATGTGGAGAAGGAAGAAATTATGGGTAGGAGAGAGAAAAAATGAAAGAGAATACAAATGGAGATGGTGATGATTGGTGATGAGTGAACATTCCGTGGTCACGGGTTAAATTCGTGGTGGTGAGGCGTGGGCACGAAAGAAAGCAAACCAAAATGAAAATGAAGAAGAAGGGAAGAAATCGTGAAGCTTTTATAAAAGAGGAGGATTTGGGGCGTGGCCACGTGAGTTTCAATGAAGAAATACACGTGGTCACGTGTGAAGTAGTGAAGTGGGATAGGTCATTTAGGCGTGGCCACGTGAGGTTCAATGAAGAACTACACGTGGTCACGTGTGAGGAAACAAAAAGGGACAAAGGAGTTATGCGTGGCCACGTGAGTTTCAATGAAGAAATACACGTGGTCACGTGTAATTTCGTGAACTCACCATTGTAGCAACCCGTGGCCACGTGATGGCAAAGGGAAAGCCAGACGTGGTCACGTGTCTTTAATGTTTTCTGCCTTTCTTCTTTGACATACACCCATACAATTAAACTTCCTTTAATGCAATTTTACCATTAAAAACATCAAATCTTTTCCAGGAAAAACATGTCTCCATTTTGTTAATGTACTTTTTCCATGAATCAAAACACATAAACACTCAAACATGCAGAAAACACAAATTTTGACTGAAAACATAAAAAAGATAGAAAGTTGGAGTTCTGAGTTTTTGGAGTCTCCAGCTAGACTCTCCAAACCGTTTTTTAAGTATCTTTAAGAACCATGGTTGCTTCAGCAACCTCTTGTTGTCCGATTTGGTATGGTTTAAGTCGATGACCATTGATTGTAAATTCACGTCCATCTTTTAAGCTTTTAATCGTCACTACACCAAGATTACTGCTTGTCATCACTTGATATGGTCCAAGCCACTTCGATTTCAGCTTTCCTGGAAATAAACGAAGACGACTATTATAAAGAAGCACTAACATTCGCGAAACAAAATCTTTTACCCTTAGATGCTTGTCATGCCATCGTTTGGTCTTTTCTTTATAAAGTGCAGCATTATTATATGACCATTGTCGAATTTCATCAAGCTCATTGAGCTGCAATTTTCTCCTTTCTCCTGCATTTCTCAAATCAAAGTTAAGAAATTTGGTAGCCCAATATGCTTTATGTTCTAATTCGACTGGAATGTGACATGCTTTTCCAAAAATAATTCTAAAGGGAGACATACCTATAGGAGTTTTAAATACGGTTCGATAAGCCCATAAAGCCTCATCTAACCTAAGAGACCAATCTTTTCTAGAGTTATTTACTGTTTTCTCCAAAATTAATTTCAACTCCCTATTAGATACTTCTACTTGGCCATTGGCTTGAGGGTGGTATGGGGTTGTGATTTTGTGCTTAACACCAAATTTCTTGAGTAAGGTCTTAAATTGATGGTTGACAAAGTGTTTGCCTCCATCACTTATAATAGCTCTAGGTGCTCCAAATCTAGTGAAAATATTATTTCTAATGAATTCTAGCACAATTTTTGAATTACATGTCCTAGTAGTTATTGCCTCTACCCATTTACTCACATAATCCACAGCTACCAATATATACTCAAACCCAAATGAATTTGGAAAAGGTCCCATAAAATCAATGCCCCAAACATCAAAGATTTCCACTTCTAGCACATTATTCATAGGCATCTCATCTTTTTTGGATATATTTCCTACTCATTGGCATCTATCACAAGTAGATATAAAAGACCTTACATCCTCAAATAAAGTAGGCCATAAAAAACTTGATTGGAGTATCTTTTGAACTATCCTATTTGGTCCGTGATGACCTCCAACTTCACCTCCATGACATTGGTTCATGATAGCTTCTTGCTCCGATTTCGATACGCATCTTCTTAATATTTGATCCGGGCATATCTTGATAAGGTATGGATCGTCCCAAAGGTAATGCTTGGCATCCGCTATGAGCTTTTTCTTTTGTTGCCAAGTAAATTCCTTAGGAAGATAGCCACCTACAAGAAAATTAGCTATATTAGCGTATCATGGAATTGAATTTGTATAAGTATAACAAGCACAAATATGTTCATCAGGAAATAAGTCAGAAATTTCTCCCTTTTCAATACTAGCATGATCCAATTTAGATAAATGGTCAACCATAAAATTTTCTGCGCCTTTCTTATCTTTGATTTCAACATCAAATTCTTGAAGTAGTAACACCCATCGGATAAGTCTTGGTTTAGAATCCTTCTTTGCAAAAAGATGTCTCAATGCGGCATGGTCCGACCATACCGTAATTTTAGATCCTAAGAGGTAAGACCTGAATTTCTCAAAGGAAAAGACTATTGCCAAGAGTTCCTTCTCCTTAGTGGTATAATTTACTTGGGCTCCGGTGAGTGTATGGCTTGCATAATAGATGGTGTAGAAAATCTTCTCCTTTCGCTGTCCTAAGACTGCTCCAACTGCATAGTCACTTGCATCACACATAATTTCAAATGGTAAGCTCCAATCGGGTGATGTAATGACCGGTGCACTAACTAATTTTTGCTTCAATAAGTTAAAAACCTGCAAACACTCAGCATTAAAATCAAATGCAGCATCTTTAAGCAATAAATTAGAAAGTGGTTTGGCAATTTTAGAGAAATCCTTAATAAATCGACGATAAAACCCGGCATGACCAAGGAAACTCCTAATGCCTTTTATACTAGTTGGTGGAGGCAATTTCTCTATCACATCAACTTTTTCTTTGTCAACCTCAATGCCTATTTCAGAAATTTTATGCCCTAAAACAATGCCTTCTCTAACCATGAAATGACATTTTTTCCAATTTAATACCAAATTTGTTTCTTGACACCTTTTCAAAACCAATGCTAGATTATGCAAGCAAGATTCAAAATCATGACCATAAATAGTGAAATAATCCATGAAAACTTTCATAAATTTTTCAATAAAGTCATGAAATATGGCCATCATGCATCATTGAAATGTAGCAGGTGCATTACAAAGACCAAAAGGCATTCTCTTATATGCAAATGTTCCATATGGACATGTGAATGTGGTCTTTTCTTGGTCTTCTGGGGCTATAGGTATTTGCATATACCCTGAATATCCATCTAAGAAACAATAAAATTTATTTCTTGCTAATCTTTCTAACATTTGGTCAATAAAAGGCAATGGAAAGTGGTCTTTCCTAGTGGTATTGTTTAACCTTCTATAGTCAATACATACCCTCCATCCCGTTACCGTGCGTGTAAGAATTAATTCATTATTTTCATTTCTCACTACAGTCATTCCTTCCTTTTTAGGTACACATTGAACGGGACTTACCCAATTACTATTGGAGATAGGATAGATAATACCTGCATCAAGTAGTTTCAATACCTCCTTTTTCACTACCTCTTGCATAGTTGGGTTGAGCCTTCGTTGAGGTTGCACCACCGGTTTAACGTCGTCCTCCATGGGTATACGATGTGTACAATAGCTTGGGCTAATCCCTTTTAAGTCGGATGTTGCCCAACCAATTGCTCCTTGATGCTTTTTTAGGACTCCAATGAGCATTTCTTCTTCCAAATCTGTCAACAAGGATGAAATAATCACCGGATTAGCATTATCACTTTAAAATACATATTTCAAATGAGATGGAAGTGTTTTAAGTTCAGAATCTCCCTTAGGAGGGGATGGTTCATCCTCCCTTTCATTATCTTTACTATGCTCTTTTTTAAAAATTTGTATCAACTTTTTCTCCTTTGTATCCAACTCTTCTATTTTCTTTGGATGCATTAAGCAACTTTAAAGCTCATCTTTGAGAATGATTTCCTCTTGCTTTGTGTTGGTATATTCTTGAATCTCATCAACAAAGTAAATGGATTCTTCAAAATCATACGAGGGGTGTTTTAGAATTTTATTAACATTAAAAACCATTTCCTCCTCGTTAAATCTTAAAGTAACCGTTTGTCCATGAACATTTATTAAGGCTCTTGCTGTGTTCAAGAATGGCCTCCCCATAATTAATGACACTTTTCTATCTTCTTCCATGTCCATCACTATAAAATCCACCGAAAATATGAAATTTCCTACTTTTACCAATAGGTCCTCGATGATTCCTTTTGGCCTCTTTACCGATCTATCCGCCAATTGAAGTATCATTCGGGTTTCCTTTAAATCACCTAGATTCAATTTTCTGCAAATTGAATAAGGCATTAAATTAATACTTGCACCCAAATTACATAAAGCATTTCCAACAAAATTACTTCCTAATTCACAAGGTAATGTAAAACTACCTGGATCTTCTAATTTTTCAGAAATTTTATTGGTTAAGATAGCACTACAATTACCAGACAATTGAACCGTTCTTATGCCTTCTAGCTTTTTCTTATTATAGCACAATTCTTTCATAAATTTAGCATATTTAGGCGTGTGTAATAAAGCTTCAGCAAATGGTAAATTGATATGTAGCTTCTTAAACATGTCCAAAAATCTACTCAATTGTTCATTTTGTTTCTCTTTTCTAGCTAGAACCGGAAATGGCAATTGAGATTCATCAAGAACAGTGGAAACAAGTTTTTCTTTACCTTTACCCTTCTCAATCGTAGGAGGCATTTTTTCATTATTTTCATAATTAGAAACACTTACCTCCGTTGTCGGTTCCACCTTTTTAGAAGAATTCTTACCAAGTTCAGTCTTCTCTAACTCTTTCCCACTCCTTAGGGTGATTGCTTTGGCTTCTTCCTTTGGATTTCGGTCTACATTGGATGGAAATGTCCCTTGAGCACGGTTTGATAAAGAACTAGCAAGTTGCCCCATTTGGTTTTCTAGGTTCCTAATGGATGCCTCTTGGTTTCTCATCCAAATATCTTGTGATTTTCATCTAGCATCTTGATTAGCTAAAATTGAGTTTTGGGAAGCTATGAAATTTGCAATCATTTCTTCAATATTAGATTTTTTTTCTTGAGGAGGGGGAGGTTGAGTTTTTTGAAAACCGGGTGGTTGGTGGTAAGCTTGTGATGGGTATTGATTTGGGTAATGATGTGGAGCTTGGTTTTGGTATGGAAGTTGATTATTGGAAGTTTGATTATGGTTGAATTGGGGTCTAGGATTGGGGTTAGAAGAAGAACCTTGATTACCTTTCCTCCATGAAAAATTTGGATGGCTTCTCCATCCCGTATTGTAAGTGTTGCTATACGAATTTAAGGCATTGACTTCTTCTACCATATTTTCATTCTTCATTCCCATAGGTCCCGGAATTCCTACATAAGAATCAACTTCATTAGATAGCATAGAGATATTTTTAGCTTTAAGCTCGTTTATTTCTTTTGAATATCTCTTTTCCATTAATTCTAATTGAGCTTTCAACATAGCTACTTCATCAATATTATGAACTCCCTGTTTCTTTTGAGTTGCTCTAGAGCTTGCCCATTGAGCATCATTGGTGGCCATCTCATCAAGGAGTAAAAATGTATCTTCTGGAATTTGATTCATGAAACTTCCATTTGAAGCTGCATCTAACAAAGATCTTATTGATGGATGAGCACCTTCATAGAAAATATGCATTAATTGAAAAATAGGAACTTCATGATGAGGACAACTTTTTAATAGTCTCCTAAATCTTTCCCAAGCTTCATGGAATGGCTCCTCATAAAATTGCTGGAAGTCACTAATTTGTTTCCTAATGAGGGCAAGTTCTTGGTGGGTGGGAAGAATTTGCATAGAAATTTCTCTTGCATTTGTTGCCAAGAATGGATGGATTGATTTGGTAGCATTTGTAGCCAATCCCTATCTTTTCCTATTAGGATGAATGGAAAGAGTTTCAACCTAATTGAATCAGTCGATACATTAGGAATTTGCACAGTGTCACTCACTTCTAAGAACATATCTAAGTGTTGTGCAGGATCCTCTATATCCGAACCCGAAAATTGGTTTCTTTGTACCATAGTGATAATAGCAGGTTTAATCTCAAAGGGTTGGTGGTGAGGAATCCTAATAGTCCTATGTTCTTCATTCCACCTAGGGATAGCATAATCCCTTATGGTTCTAGGTCTATACCCATTCCCGGGAGCTTGGTGGGGTATGTGTTGCTCTTCGATCCTAGGTGGTGGATCATTCATAGGTTGTTCAATTTTTGGATCGTTCATATTGCCTCTTAACCTTCTAATCCTATGGAATGTCCTCTCAATTTCAGGGTCTAATGGTAAGATGGGGTTGTCTCTCACCATAAATCACTAGTCACCTAAAAAGAAAATAAGAAATTAGATGAAGAAGAAAAGAAAACACACAAAAATCACTTTAAAATCAAAATAAATAAACAAACGCTAATGTAGTCCCCGACAACGATGCCAAAAACTTGATCGGTGTCTAGCAAGTGTACTAGATCGGCTAGTAATATAGGAAAATAAGATTATGACCCAAAATATCGAATCCAAGGGAAACTTGTGCTTGTATGTGCTATTTCAATTTCAAAACCAATTGTCGTGTGTAAAGAAAGAAGAGAAATCCCAAAGTTGTGATGATTTGAAAATAATAATTTAAAACTAAATTGAAACAATTGAAAAAGCTAAAGTAAAGAAGAGATTTATTGAAAGCAAATAAATTGAATGAGTTAAAATCAATGATAAAGACAACTTTCACTAAAGGACCATCCTCCTTAACAAATATTGCTATGACTTAATTAAAAGAAATCATACAAGTGATTATGAAAAATTCAGTTTAATAAACCCAGATAACTTTATTCAAGATTATTATTCCAAGTATTAAAACTCTCTTATTCAGAACAATCCAATACTTGGCATAAAGAACTGAATTAAGTCTCCTAGATGTCTATTAAAGCCTTTCTCAAGAGATTTAACTTTCACCTATTCTTGGTTACACCTTTCTTAATCTTAACTTACTCAAATTAACACACAATTATAGCTTATTCAGATTATAACCATGCATTAATCCAACTAAATTAACCTAAGAGCATGCAAGTCATTCATCAACTTAAACTAATTAATTAATCAATTCTTAATCAAGTTAATAATCAACTTAAAATTGAGAAAAGACAAGAATATATTTAAGAACCAAAAAAATAACCAACTTGTATTTAAAATTTAAGAACAAACTCAAGTCATAACAATACAAGTCAAGGATTCAAGTATCCTTTAGCAAAAGTAAAGAAAACTACTCACAAACCATTTTTAAAACTAAAAACAACATTTTGAAAAAAACTGTAAAAACAAAGAACGTAAAAAACTTAAGAAAACAAAGCTTAATTCTAAGGATTAATTATAAGGATTGATGATTCTTCTTCTGTGTTTTGGACTGCTATTTATTGGCAAGAATTGTAGTAGACTCCTTGTTAAACTTCAGTCACAAAATAGGAATCAAATTCTGCTAAACAGGAAGCTCGTAAATCTTTTGCGATATGGGAAAGTTCATCACGTGGCCACGCCTTCAATATGCTTTCCTTCACACGTGGGCACGTTCCATGTAGTTCTTCTTCCACACGTGCCCACGTGTGGTCCTTCACTGGGAATCCACGTGGTCACGTGGTTGCATAGTTTCCTTTAGTTTCCCATTCACGTGGCCATGGGTCTTCTTACTTCATTTCTTCACCTTTCATCACATGGCCACGGTTCCTCTTGCTTTCTTC